>ONZH01006407.1:0-24391 GCA_900303285.1 Rhinella marina | reverse complement strand
ATCCGTACCCCCTTCCTTTGATTCCTGACTTGTTTAACCAGATTGTGGATGCCAAGGTGTTCTCCAAGTTGGACTTAAGGGGGACATATAATCTGGTCAGGATCAAGGAAGGGGATGAATGGAAGACGGCCTTTAACACTCCTGAGGGCCACTTTGAGAACCTGGTCATGTCTTTTGGGTTGACCAATGCTCCTGCTGTCTTCCAGCATTTTGTTAATGACATTTTTCATCATCTTGTGGGGAGGTTTGTAGTCGTGTATTTGGATGACATACTAATCTATTCTCCAGATATTGTGACACATCAGGATCACGTGAGGCAGGTGTTGCAAATCTTAAGAGATAACAAGTTGTATGCAAAATTAGAGAAATGTGTTTTTGCTGTACATGAGGTGCAATTCTTAGGATACTTGCTTTCATCTTCAGGTTTTCGTATGGATCCAGAGAAAGTCTGTGCTGTTCTGAACTGGGACCGACCTGAAAATCTGAAGGCTCTTATGCGATTTTTGGGGTCCACCAACTATTACCGAAAATTTATTAAGAACTATTCGACAATAGTTAAACCCTTAACTGACATGACTAAGAAAGGGACGGATGTCTCAGTGTGGTCTGATGCAGCATTGCAAGCCTTCTCCGCTGTGAAGGAGTGCTTTTCTTCTGCCCCTATATTGGTGCAGCCAGATGTGTCACAACCTTTCATTGTGGAGGTTGACGCATCCGAGGTGGGGGTAGGAGCAGTTTTATCACAGGGCCTGTCACCTGGTAAATGGCGCCCATGTGCTTTTTTTTCGAAAAAACTCTCTGCGGCGGAGAGAAATTATGATGTGGGTAACAGAGAGTTACTGGCCATTAAGTTGGCTTTTGAGGAATGGCGTCGTTGGTTGGAAGGGGCAATTCATCCAATCGCTGTATTCACTGATCACAAAAATCTGGCTTACCTGGAGTCGGCTAAACGACTTAATCCGAGGCAGGCCAGATGGTCTTTGTTCTTCACCAGATTCAATTTCATTGTTACATATCGTCCTGGGGTTAAGAATGTGAAGGCGGATGCCTTGTCACGTAGTTTTCCTGGAGGTGGTGATTTTGAAGATCCGAGCTCTATAATGTCTGAAGGAGTGGTGATATCCCCTCTTTACCCTGATCTTGAAGCTAAAGTGTTTGCGGCCCAGGGAGATGCGCCGGAGTCTTGCCCTCCTGGGAAGTTGTTTGTTCCTTCCGATTTGCGTCATAAGGTGTTTGAGGAGCATTATTCTTCGGTGCTTGCGGGACACCCTGGGAGTAAATCCACTGTCGACCTCATCTCTCGTAGATTCTAGTGGCCAGGGCTGCGTAAGTGTGTTGAGGACTATGTGTCAGCCTGTAGTGTCTGTGCACGCGCTAAGGTGACACATACTCGACCTTCTGGACCCCTACTTCCATTACCCATCCCGTCCAGACCATGGACTCACCTATCCATGGACTTCATCACTGATCTGCCTGAGTCGTCTGGTAAGACAGTTATTCTGGTGGTTGTAGATCGTTTTCCAGATTCTGGAGGGCATTCTGTACTCAGCTCGGGGTACAACTGTCTTTTTCCTCTGCCTTTCATCCCCAGACGAATGGACAGACTGAGCGTACCAATCAGAGTCTGGAGACTTACTTGAGATGTTTTGTCTCTGAGAACCAGGAGGAGTGGTCCTCGTTTTTGTCTCTGGCTGAGTTTGCCATAAATAATCGCAGACAGGACTCCACTGGTAAGTCACCATTTTTTGGTGCATATGGCTTTCACCTGCAGTTTGGCACATTTTCTGGTACTGATACTTCTGGTATTTCTGAGGAAGAACGTTTTTCGTCATCATTGTCTTCTATATGGCGAAAAATAACTTGATAAATATGGGTACCAAGTACAAAAGTGTGGTTGACAGGAAACGTATGAATGGTCCGGACCTAAGTGTGGGTGATTCTGTGTGGCTATCTACTAGGAACATTAAGTTGAAAGTTCCTTCTTGGAAGTTGGGTCCAAGATTTATTGGCCCATATAAGATCATGGCCATTATTAATCCTGTAGCATTTCGTCTGGAACTTCCTCAGGCCCTGAAAATCCATAATGTGTTTCACAGATCTTTGTTGAAGAGATATGTTGAACCTCTGAAGCCATCTCCCTTGCCACCCGCGCCTGTCTTGGTGGATGGTAATTTGGAACTCCAGATTGTCAAGATCATTGATGGTCCTGAGGAGAGGTTATGGGTACCGGCATCTGACGTGAATGCCAGTCGTTTGGTGAAAGCCTTTCACAAGTGTCATCCTGATAAAGTTGGTCCTGGGTGCCCAGAGGTCACCCGTAAAAGGGGGGGTAATGTAACGAGTGGGCTTGCGTCTTGTATCAGACGTTCTGCGCGGCTTTCAAAAGTGACATAATTTGACATGTTTTCCCCTTGGTTTGGTTTCTGGTTACCACACCCCTTCCCCTCAGCTGTTGTAGGTGTGGTAATTTGCTCTCCTCTATTTATTCCTTCATTTCCCAGTATTCACTGCGGTTTACACTTTCTGCCTACTTTGTAGTGTGTGGTGTGGATCTCGGCTGAGATCCGGTTGCTGCGATATCTGCTTTAAGATAAGTGACATTTTCCCTTTTGTGGTTTTCCTCCTGGAGTCTCGTGTTCGTCCTTACTCTTGGAGGAACGGGTTGACTCTTTCCTGTGTCACTAGCTGCAGGGTTCTTTAGGGTGAATTTATTATTAGGTTCCTGTGTATGAACTCTCCTACCACTAAGGCTTGTTCATACTGGTAGTCAGTCAGGGCCTAGTTTCAGGGTTCCCTGCAGGAGGTGACTGTTTCCCTGGTTTTGGTCTTTTCCCTTCCCTTGTACGCTCGGTGTGGCTATTCCCTCCACACCAGACCGTGACAGACCCTCACTCCTAATGTTTTACACGGTCAGATCAGCAGCAGGCACTCACCCCTAATGTTTTAGATGGTCAGATCAGCAGTAGGCAATCTCCCCTAATGTTTTTGAGTATCAGCAGCACTGAAGCTCAACTTGTCAGGAGGAGAATCAGAGTGAAGAAGTGGAAGAAGAGGTGGTGGACGATGAAATCACTGGCCCAACATGGGAAAGTGGCAAGCTGAGCGAGGACAGCAGTGCAGAGGGGGAGGAATCTGCAGCACCGCAACAGGCTGGAAGAGGCAGTGGGGTGGCAAAAGGGAGAAGGCAGGCCACACCAAGTGTTGACAATAAAAGAATTGTCATTTGCAACCTGTGCCGTACCAAAATGAGCAGGGGCATGAACACTAACAACCTGACCACCACCAGCATGACCCTCATGGCAGCAAAGCACCCTAATAGGTGGGCCAAATGCCTGGATCCACAATCGGTGTCTGCGGGTCACACCACTGCCTCCTCTTCCCTGTGTTACATGCTAGCCAAGACGCAGGCCCAGATGCCTCCCGCCCTGCACCTGGACCCTCGCAAGCACCATCAGCGAGCACATCCACTTCTGTGTCCCAGCGCAGCATACAGATGTCCATACCCCAGGCTTTTGAACGAAAGCGTAAATACCCAGCCACCCACCCACAGGCCATAGCACTAAATGCACACCTTTGCAAATTGCTGGCGCTGGAAATGTTGCTGTTTAGGCTTGTGGACACTGAGGCTTTTCGCAGTCTGATGGCGGCTGTCCCTCGTTACTCAGTACCTAGCCACCACTATTTTTGCCAGTGTGCCATCACCGCCTTACACCAGCATGTGTCCCGTAACATAACCAGTGCCCTGACCAACGCAGTTTACTCGGAAGGTCCACTTAACGACTGACACATGTACAAGTGCTTTTGGCCAGGGACGCTACATTTCCCTGACGGCACACTGGGTGAACGTTGTGGAGGCTGGGAGCGAGTCGTACCCTGGGATGGCACAGGTGCTACCGACACAAAGGATTGCGGGCCCTACTTCCATCAGGATTTCCGCCACCACCTACATTAGCCGGTGCAACCCCTCCTTCTCCTCCTCCACTTCCACCTAGGAATTCTTATCTTGCAGCACCAGTCAGCCATCAGTCAGTAGCTGGAAGCAGTGTAGTACAACAGTGGAGAAGCAGCAACAGGCTGTGCTGAAACTTATTTGCTTAGGTGACAAACAACACACCGCCACAGAGCTGTGGCAGGGTATAAGGGACCAGGCTCCCTGCTGTGGCTCTCGCCACTCAACCTACAACCAGGCATGGTTGTGTCTGATAACGGCCGCAACTTGGTGGCGGCTTTGGAGCTCGGCAAGCTCACACACATACTGTCACGCTCAGGTGTTGGGGGGAAAACCACACAGAGCGTAGGAGGGAAAGATTATTAGGCCTGGAAACTAAGGAAGGAACATGAACACCTCCTAAAGGAAACCCTGACTCTAATCCTGACTGACTACCAGTATGAACAGGCCCCAAAGGTAGGCGAGTTCATACACAAGAACCTAAACCAAACTGACCTCTGCGTGCACCATCAGCAGCATGCCCACTTCCCTGTCCCTTAATGCTCGCCTTGCGCATATTAAATGGTATATATGCAAGTTTGTCAAAAGTACAGTTGCGCTGATTTTTTTTTAGAGTATGAGCAGAAAAATTTCACCGAATGTCAGAAATATCTAGAATGAGCAAACCTTATGCAGCAGATGCAGCGCAGGTATTGTCACATACCTGTGCTGCGTGTGCAGTATAACCTTTCTGTATCCTAAATACCTGACATCCAGTGTATTTTTTTTCTGCCGTTATTCATATAATGTATAACATTTGCGCAAGGAGGCATAGATAGTGTAGGCATAGGATTTGGCTAGGCAGGGCTAGTTGTTGTGTTGAAATGACCCAAAAGTCCTTTTAAGGACTGTTGTTATATCTTGCTGCAATATTTTTATTCTTGATGGTCAAAATTTGCGCAAGTTTGCCTAATCCTAACACCAGCTGCGCAGCGTGTGCAGTACAATGTTTGTTTCTCCTATATACCTGACATTTATTGCATTTTTTACTGCCGCTAATCACGGCGACATTACATGTGCAGTACACTGTTTGTTTCTCCTATATACCTGACAATTATTGCGTTTTTTTCTGCCGCTAATCATGGCGACATTACATGTGCAGTACAATGTTTGTTTCTCCTATACGCCTGACATTTATTGCGTTTTTTTGTTGAATAATTTATTGCCTTGAATAGCGGCAGAAAAAAATACACTGGATTTCAGGTATTTGGGATACACAAATGTTAGACAGCAGACACTGCAAAGGTGGTGTTAAGGTCAGGCAACCTTGTACAATTTTTAACCCACCACAAAAATAATATATTGCAGCCAGATATAATATCCCTTAATAGGGCTTTTCAACAAAATAACTAGCCCTGCCTAGCCAATTTCTATCCCTACACTATCTGTCCCTCCTTGCGCAAACTTTATACAGCAGACGCAGCGCAGGAAATGTCGCCTTGATTAACGGCAGAAAAAATGACACCGGATGTCAGCTATATAGGATACAGCAACGTTATAATGCACAAGCCGCGCAGGTAATGTCGACTTGATTAACGGCAGATAAAATGACACCGAATGTCAGCTATATAGGATACAGCAATGTTCTAATGTACAAGCTGCACAGGTGTTGTTAAGGTCAGGCAAACTTGTGTTCTTTTTGCCCCAACAGAAAAAAATAAATTGCAGCTAGATATAACAATAGACTTTTGTGTCTTTTTAACAGAACAACTAGCCCTGCCTAGCCAAATCCTATCCCTACACTATCTGTGCCTCCTTGCGCAAACGTTATACAGCAGACGCAGATGAGGTACTGTGGCCTTGATTAGCAGCAGAAAAAATGACAATGGATGTCAGGTATATAGGATACAGAAAGGATTAAAATGCAGAAGCTGCGCAGGTGGTGTTAAGGTCAGGCCACCTTGCGCAATTTTTTACCCCGCAAAAAATAATAAATATATTGTAGCCAGATAACACAATAGCCCTTAAAAGGGCTTTGGGGTCTTTTTCACAGAAATACTAGCCCTGCCTAGCCAATTTCTCTCCCTACACTATCTGTCCCTCCTTTCAGCAGCTCTCCCTGACTCGGTCTGACCCGGTCACATGTCACCGGGTGTTACATAGCACCCGATGACGCGTTCCCGGCCAGCCAATCACTGTAATGCCAGTAGCCAAGATGGCTACGGCATTAGAGTTAATGCCAGTACCTCCCCGCATGCTAATTGGCTAATTAGCATGTGGGGAGGGGACTCGAGCACCACAATGCTTGACCGAATATCATATTTGGCCGAGCATGCTCTCTCATCACTAGTGATAGGTATACAGGCAAAACTATATTCTGGTCATGAGCACCTATGAATCTTTTGATGCATCAAATGATTTTATTTGCTTTGGCAGCAGCTGCCTGGCACTAGTTACTAAACTAGAAGGGGTTGGCTGAATTATTTAAATCTTAGCCCAATGCCAGTAACTTGCATTAAACAAAAAAAATATTTCTCTGTTTTTAACTTTTAAGAGAAACGGCGGAACTGAAAATTTACAGAAAGAGAAACCCCTGAAAATTCTCATATTTGAAATATATTTCACAATCAAAGGGTGCATCATATTTCTTTGGAAGACTGGCTTTGAAAAATGGCAGTATACTAGGAACGCTAATATTGTTTATGACAAGGCCTCCTGCTGATCTAGTGCCCCTGCAATCTCTAGCACAGTTACAAATTTCCTTGAAGTGTTCACACGTATATTTCCTTTTAGATTGTATCACTGATGATATCTTTAACGCCTATCGACAGTGTTACTTACGCAACTAAAATGGGGCATGACATCAGTTCAGTTTATGATAAATTGCATTTCACCAAATTCCCAGATGACCACATCCTGCAAAAGTAAGAATATGTAACATCTCATTTACCACGTTCAGTCTACAAATAAAAATTAAATTCTCATACAGGGGTTATTTGCCAAACCTAATTTACAAGGACTAATTTTGTGATTTGTCTGTACAATGCAGATATGCCTGTACTTAAAAACAGGTATTTTTGTCTATTAAACAGTTAATATTGCTGGATAGGGAACTTAAAGACATGTTAAATTCTTACAATGGTCGCTCCATTTAATTAGACATCTGTCCATCCAGTTCAGCCTGTTATCCTGCAAGTTGATCCAGAGGAAAGCAAAAAAACCCTGTTAGGAAAAGGCCAATTTTCCCCACTTTAGGGGAAAAAAATTCCTTCCCGACTCCAATCAGGCAATCAGAATAACTCCCTAGATCAACGACCCCTCTCTAGTAACTATAACCTGTAATATTGTTACCCTCCAGAAATACATTCAGGCCTCTCTTGAGTTTTTTTAGTGAACTTACCATCACCACCTCCTCAGGCAGAGAGTTCCATAGTCTCACTGCTCTTACCATAAATAATCCTCTTTGTTTGTGCACAAAACTTCTTTCCTCCAGACGCAAAGGATGTCCTGTCATCACAGTCACAGTCCTGGGGATAAATAGATGATGGGAGAGATCTCTGTACTGACCCCCATAGATTTATACATAGTTATTAGATCTCCCCTCAGTCGTCTTTTTTCTAACGTGAATAACCCTAATTTTGATAATCTTTCTTGGTACTGTAGTCCACCCATTCCAGTTATTACTTTAGTTGCCCTCCTCTAAACCCTTTCCAGCTCTGCTATGTCTGCCTTGTTCACAGGAGCCCAGAATTGTATGTTGGAGATACAACTACAGCTTAGTCTTCTGCTAAATAGACTGCAGTTTATTGTTGTGACACTAGATGTCGCTGTTACTAATGCCTCACTTGTAGTCTCTCTGTACATTTCTATAATGTGTTGTATTTCCTGCATTAAGGTGAACTCACTGATTTCTTTTTCCTCTCTGTACGACATTCACCATGTAAGGTGACCTTCAGTTATTGCATGCATGTTCCAATGAACCCAGTTCCTGTTACTCCACAATGTCTGATCTAAACTGACCCTGCTGCACCTAGTAACCATACTCTGCAACACTGTACACAGTACTCAATGTGTGGTCTGACTAGTGATTTGTAAAGCGGCAGGACTATGTTCTCATCACGGGCATCTATGCCTCTTTTGATGCAACCCATTATCTTATTGGCCTTGGCAGCAGCTGACTGACACTGGTTTCTACAGCTTAGTTTGCTGTTCACTAAAATTCCTAGGTCCTTTTCCATGTCAGTGTTACCCAGTGTTTTACTATTTAGTATGTACTGGTGACTTGCATTATTCCTTCCCATGTGCATAACCTTACATTTGTCAGTGTTAAACCTCATCTGCCACTTCTCTGCCCAAGCCTTCAATCTATCCAGATCCATCTGTAGCAGTGTAGTGTCCTCTTCTATGTTAATTGCTTTACATAGTTTAGTGTTATCTGCAAAAATTGATTTTTTTACTGTGACCTCTGGGGTCACAGTGACAGTGACCCAATCTGAGTGTGTACCGTTAATAACCACCCTCCGTTTTCTATCACTGAGCCAGTTACTTAGCCACATACAGACATTTTCTCCCAAGCCAAGCATTCTCATTTTATATACACACACTTACACAGAGAATGCTATCACTGCTGTAACTGATAGCACCTCCCCTGTGTACAGCTACCAGTAACTGACAGCTATCTCTGCATACTATCAATCACTGATAATACCTCTGCTGTGTACAGCTATCAGTGAGTGACAGCTATCTATGTATACACACTTACACAGAGAATGCTATCAATCACTGATAACACCTCCCCTGTGTACAACTATCAGTGACTGACAGTTATCTATTTGTAGGCAACCAGCAATAAAAATACTAGAGGGCAGATATGTGCCATGTAGGTTGCTAATCTCATTGATCTAATTCCAGGGAGTGCAGTGCAGTTATTCTGGCAGTACACCCCGGACTTTCCACACAACTGACATAGGAGTCCAGGTAATGTTCCCAGAGGTAGTTAAAAAGGGAAAGGCTGCCTGGGAGCAGGGGGAAGAAAGACACTGATGGAGAGTATTTGGGAGCCCTCTTCTCCACAGTGCATCAGAGAGAATGAATGAGATCCAGCACAAGGTGACTACCATTTCTGCCTGTTTGCAAACGGACTGTGACAAGACACATGGCGGTATGAGAACTGACTATTGTTTTGGCTGAAGAGAAGCGTTTTATGTGGTTGAACTTTAAACGGCTGTCGTTAATCCATCCTATTGGGATAATTTTGTTGTTATTTTTTTTGTTCTAAACCCTTATGCTGCATCCAATCCTGCTAGTTGCCTACCATTTGTAAAGCTAACTCCCACATATGGTGGAGGATGTGGGCAACTGGTTGCTAAGGGTAACGGCTGCATAAGTTGTTTTTTTGGACTCAGTTACTAGCTTATGTTTTGGATGACGGCTGCTACGTTCCTGCCAAGCCAGTCTCCTGCCATGGAGTAACTGTTCAAGCACTTGGTGCAGGCCAATGCTGCCCAGCAGGAACACAACCGTCTGTTGTGGGAACAGATCACAGTGCTGAGAGACAGTTTGTCAGCTCAGTCAAAGAGTATGGAGGAGATATCTGGGAATTTAAATGTAAAAAAGGTAGTGCACTGCGCCTTGCAAAAAATGACCCCAGATGACAAAATAGAGGCTTAACTGGCTGTGAAAAGAGAGAAACTACCTGCTGCTGAATGGACTGAGGTTCTGGTGCCTTATTTGACAGGGAAGCCGTAAAAAGCATACTTTTGATTTAACTGCAGAGCAGGCCAAAGACTGATATCCTTAAGGCAGAAATCATGGCCCGACTGGGAGTCACCTTATCCGTGCGGGCTCGCAAGGTCCATGACTGGCGGTTTGAGAAAAATAGGCCGCCCCACTCCCTGGGTGGTCCACCTCAGGAAGAGAGGTTCATTGGCCCAAGAAAGGTAACCTCCCCTTCTGAAGCCCCACTCGGAGGCAGAGGTGAGGTGCGTTGCTGGAGGTGTCAGCAAATGGGCCATATTGCAGCACACTGTCCCCGGGGAGAGGGGTCAATAGAGTGTGGTGCCACCTGTCGCCTCTCCATGTTCATCCATCTTGTCTGTAGCGCTACACCCCTGCAGGAACCAGGAATTTTTGCATCAGGCAGCAAGAAGGCAATGTGCTTCCCTGCCCCTGGCCACAAAGCACTGAGGGAAGGGGGGCCCAATGATGAACTCTTGCACCGGGGCCCATGAGCCTTTAGCTACAACCCTGGGTGCAGGATGAAGTTGTGGAAAAATTGTTGGTACCAGTACCTTATGGAAGGATGGTCCTTGATATGGCTCACACTCTTTTGCTAGGGGGGCATTTGGGGACAGACAAAACGCAGGAAAGAATCCTGCAAAGATTCTATTGGCCAGGCTGTTACCAAGAGGTTGAAAAGTATTGTAAATCTGGCCCAACTTGCCAAGTAACCACTATTATGTGTCACTTTCAGAGCCCCTTGGTTCTCCTGCCAATAATTGAGGTTTCATTTGAAACAATAGTGATGCATTTGGTGGAGCCATTAGTCAAATCTGCCCAAGACCACCAATACATTTTGGTAGTGCTGGCTATGCCACCAGGTATCCTGAGGCCATTCTGCTGCAGAATACCTCCTCCAAATGCATTGCTCGGAAATTATTTTTTTTCCATTATATTATTTTATATATTTTCCAGAACTGGCCTACCAAAAGAAATAGTGATTGACCATGGTACACCTTTCATGTCTAGACTTATGAAAGATCTCTGTAAATTGCTGAAAATTAAGCAGCTAAGAACCTCTGTATATCATTCCCAAACAGATGCCATACTGGATAGGTTCAATAAAACCTTAAAAAGGCTGTTGAGAATGGAGGTAGAAAGGGATAGGGACTGGGATTGTTTGTTACCGTATCTCCTGTTCTCCATCCGGGAGGTCCTTCAGTCCTCCACTGGTTTCTCCCCATTTCAGTTATTATATGGCAGACACCGAAGCGACTGACAGCTATGTATCAGGGTTGCCAACCTTCCTTTCAAATTTTTCTGGACAACTGAACCAAAATTTACCGACAGCCCAAAATTTTTACGGACACATGCCACACCCCCTTTTTAGAGGCCACGCCCCTTCAACACCCCAGAATGAAGAGGATTGTTCAGTAGTTAAAAATAAAATATTACATATGGAAAAGAAATCAACATTTTCAGCTGTTCCATCCCTGCTTCTAGTCTGAGTGCTTTGTTTATATGGCTGCAGTGATGATGCCTGTGACACGCTGGACTTTCTGGCATCATTGCTGCTGCCATGTCAACAAAGACTGACAGGGATGTAACTAGCAAGTGTGCACATCTGTCACAATGTTGGTGATGTGCACACTGATGTGCAGGTGTATGGCATGTGACCACTGCAGCCATTAGATCACCGATTGGTGTTTGGCTGCAGCAGTAACATACCATATACCGGCAAGTCCTTGCTGAAGTTTAACAGACCAGAGCTGCATAAAATGGCTCTGAGGACATAGGACAACACCAAACATACAAGATGACACATCACCACATACCTCTTAAATCCAGTGACGTCTCCCTGATGTAGATGTTCTCTTTTCTCATCTTCTCTCTTTGGCCCAGACCGCCATGACAAGTTCTTTCAGCCCCATCTTCTCTCTGCAGAGTTTGCCACAAAGACACCTTAGATTACCCACTTTTCTGTTATCCTGCTGCTACCTAAAATACTGTGCCCACTGTGCTCCCCAATGTCCCCAAATACTATACTGCAGATATAACAGTGCCATATAGGTAGGACTCCATATAGTTACAGTGCTCCCCAAAGTCCCACTGATACTAATAATTCTTTCCCAGAGTGCCCTCGTCAGTAATAGTGCCCCAATAGTGATAATGCTCCACAAGTAGCCCTTTTAGCAGTAGTGCCCTCCATATTGTACTAATAATAGTAACACCCCCAATAGTACCCCTGGTAGTAGAAATAATTCCCCATAATAAAAACCATTTTTCCCATAGTGCCTCCAGTAGTGCTCCCAGAAATAATAAGGACCCGCTGTAATGGTCCCAGTAATTATAATACCCGTTATAGTGCCCCCAGTAGCTTAAATGGTCCCCTCTAGTGCCCCCAGTAGTTTAGGTAGCCTCCTATAGTACCCCCACTTTAGATAGCTCCATGTAGTGCCCCAAGAATTTAGATAGCCCCCTGTAGTGCCGCCAGTAGTTTAGATAGCACCTGTAGTGCCACGGTAGTTTAAATTGCCCCCTGTAGTTCAGTTAGCCCCCACAGTGCCCCCAGTAGTTTAGATAGCCCCCTTTAGTTCAGATAGTCCCTGTAGTGCCACAGTAGTTTAAATTGACCCCTGTAGTTCAGTTAGCCCCCACAGTGCCCCCAGTAGTTTAGATAGGCCCCCTTTAGTTCAGATAGTCCCTGTAGTGCCACAGTAGTTTAAATAGCCCCCTGTAGTTCAGATAGTCCCTGTAGTGCCACAGTAGTTTAAATGCCCCCATTGTGCCCCCAGAAGTTAGATAGCCTCCATTGTGCCCCCAGAAGTTAGATAGCCCCCATTGTGCCCCTAGTAATTATACTGTCCCCTTAATTACCCCAGTAGCTTAAATGCCCCCATACCTTAACTAAATGACAGCAGCACCAGTTCTGCTGCCTGCTACTCACTGACTAGAATTTCCATTAATTACACTACTGACTACTGTGGTCATTGAGGGTGCCCTGTAATGCCCGGGAGACAGAGCGGACCAGCACTGACGAGCCATACATTACTTACTAGTACAGGTGTCCCGGGCCCGGCTCCTGCTCCAGCAGTGGCTCCTCATCGGCATCTGGCATCATCTTGATGACATCACAGTCACATGACCGCCTTGGCCGTGCTCGCCCCTCCCCTCTCTCCCCACATGATTTATACCTGCGGCCGCCCCGCTTGCCTCCTGCGCAGCTGCTGGCCCCGGCCGGGCCCGTCTCAGGTAATCCTTGCCGGAACTTCTCTTTCTGCGCTGCCTGCACTACGCACGCATGCGCAGTAAGAGACGTCGGGGTTTCGGCCCAAAAATTACGGACGTTGCTTTTTTCAGCCGGACGCTACGGACGGCAGAGAAAAGCAACCATTTCTTGCGGACTGTCCATAAATTTACGGACGGTTGGCAACCCTGCTATGTATGTATACACACTCACACAGAGAATGCCATCAATCACTGATAATATCTCCCCTGTGTACAGCTATTAGTGACTGGCAGCTATCTCTGTATACACACTTACACAGAGAATGCTATAATTGATAACACCTCCCCTTGTACAGGTATCAGTGACTGGCAGCTATCTATGTGTACACACTAATACAGAGAATGTTATCAATCACTCATAACACCTCCCCTGTGTACAGCTATCAGTGACTGACAGCTATCTATGTATACATACTTACATAGAGAATGCCATCAATCACTTATAATACCTCCCCTGTGTATAGCTATTAGTGACTCACAGATATCTATGTATGCACACTTCTATGTATACACAGAGAATGTTATCAATAACTGATAAAGCAGCATAACCGTGTATAACTGAGCTCAGGAAGATCAGAGACATAAATATACATATAAAATAACAATTTATGTTGACTCTTTTCCCACAAAACTATACATCAATCTCCTCAGCTCCTCTTGCTCTATAACATTCTGCCTGCAGATTTCACTGCATTTCATGGTGACAGGTTCTTTTTAAATAGCATTTCATGGTATGTTTATCTAATGAGGCTCTCCTTAGCCATAATCATATTTTCTAAAGCTAGGAACCATGTTTTTGTATCAAACAATAGTTCAGATGGCAATAGACTATAGTTGCATTTAGATGCAGCAATCATCCCCTGTGTATAGGGATGAATGATCATTACTGCGATTGTTTGTCCCCCTACAGATTCTTTGTCAGCAGCACATCACTGTTTACACAGTGTGATGTGGTATGTGCTCTAAGGCCTTGTTCATACCTTAGTTTTTTGATCAGTTATTTCCATCAGTTATTGTGAGCCAAAACCAGGTGTGAGTCAAAAACACAGAACAGGTGCAGATCTTTTCATTATACATTATATCTGTGTAACCTCCACTCCACCTCCACTCACTGACGTTTGAACAAGGCCTAGGGATTAATCAGTAAAGCTAGTATTACATTAGCAGATACAACAGGCGATTGTCTGGAGGAAAGCATTCCTTCTTGGCAATTGCCTGCTCGCTAGCAGAGGAAACCGATGCTATGACTTGCAGCAATCTCCTCCACTGCATGGGGAGGAGCGATTGCTCGTCCTCATACTGACTAGTTGTTTATCGGCGGCAGACTATGATTACACAACACGATCTGCCGCCGGCAAACTATGATTTTTAAGCATGCTTAAAAATCGCAATTGCCTGATGAACAAGCATATTACACAGGCAGATCATCTCTAACGCGCGTTCCTATAAGCGCTCATTACCAATGATCTGGCAGACAACCTGCCAGTGTAATATAAGCTTAAAGGCTATGTACACCTTTGGGGACAAATTTTTTTTAGTATTGCATTGTACTTATTTTGAGTTAAAAATATTTTTTTCAATTGGTCTTTATTAACAATATGAAGTCCTTTTTTTCTGTACAGAGCTGACATGCTATACCAGCAGCCTGTGGATATTCTGTCCTGTCCGTCATCTGGGAAGCAGGCGGACTCCTTATATCTGCTCTCTTACATTATAAACATCTTTGACTACAAGCATGTGTCGTTCCATGCCCCATCGGGGTGTGTAAGGGTACGTATGGCACGGTTTTTTCACAGACGCCTCCTGTCCACATGGGCACAGGAAGGCACAGAAAGGGAGAGAGGGTAGCCCACGCGATCCCTGCGTGGCGCTACGCTCACTCACAATTCTGACCGGCTGAGAGACCCTTTTCGCTATCACCAGCGAAACCGAGTCTATCAGCCCAGTAGTATTGCCACCAGCTCTCGTTTGATATAATTCTGGTCCGTTAACCCTTTCCCGCCCAGCGTCGTACATGTACGGCGCTGTGGGAAGTGACTTCCTGCCCGGCGCCGTAGTACTACGGCGCGCTGATCGGGTGGGTGCAGGAGCTGCGCCCGCCTGATCAGCGGCGGGGTCCGGCTGTGCCCAGTAGCCGGACCCCTGCTGTATGCATCGGCATTGGTGAAAACACAGATGCCGGTGCATTAACCCTTCATGTGCCGCGGTCAGCAGCACATGCGATGGCACATGCGATGTGGGCTGTGGCACATGCGATGCGGGCTGTGGGAAGGGGTGTCCATCGGGTCCCCGTACTGCTGTTGCCGTACTTGTCCCGCAAAAAATGAGACCCTACCTGAGACAATCGCCAAAAAAATAAAAAAAATATGGCTCTCAGAAAATGGCAACACAAAAAAAGATTTTATTCTGTTCAAAAATAAATCTAAAGTGTAAAATTTAACAAAAATAAAAATGGTAGACATATTGGGTGTCGCTGCGTCCATAACAACCTGCTCTATAAAAATATCACATGATTTGCCCCCTCAGGTGAATGCTGTAAAAAAAAATTTTTAAAAATAGGCCAAAACAGCTATTTTTTTCCACCTTGACTCACATAAAGTGTAATACCACGCAATCAAAAAAGCATATGTACCCCAAAAAGGTACCAATCAAAACTTCATCTCATACCGCAGAAATGAATACCCTTCCTAAGACAATCGCCCAAAAAATAAAAAAAAATATGACTCTGAAAATGGCAGCACAAAAACAAGATTTAATTATGTTCAAAAATGCAGCTAATGTGTAAAATTTAACAAAAATAAAAATGGTAGACATATTGAGTATCACCGTGTCCGTAACAACCTGCTCTATAAAATTGTCTATAATTATCTATAAAACTATGCCAAAACAGCAATTTTTTTCACCTTGACTCACAAAAAGTGTAATACCAAGCGATCAAAAAGTCTTATGTACCCCAAAATGGAACCAATGAAAACGTCACCTCATCCCGCAAAAAATGAGCCCCCACATAAGACAATAACTCAAAAAAATAAAAATCAATGGCTCCCGCAAACCTATCCATCAAAATCTGTGCTGCAAAATCCATATGGCGCTCCTTCTGTTCTGAGTCCTGCCATGTGCCCCCACAGCAGTTTACCACCACCTATGGGGTGTTGCCGTATTCAGGAGAAAAATGGGGAACAAATTATGGGGTGTTTTTCTCCTGTTACACCTTGTGAAAATGAAAAATTTGGGGCTAAAGCAACATTTTATTGGAAGAAATTAAACTTTTCATTTTCACAGCCAAGTGTTTCCAAATTCCGTAAAACGCTTAGGGGGTCAAAGTGGTCAGTACCCTCCCTTAATATATTCTTTGAAGGGTGTAGTTTCCAAAATGGGGTCACTTTTTGAGGGTTTCCACTGTAGGGGTACGTCAGGGTCTCTTAATTACAAAATGGTGCCTAAAACCATTCTAGCAAAATCTGCCTCCAAAATTCGTATGGCACTCCTTTCCTTCTGACCACTGCCACAACCCATAGAGACGTTTACCACCACATATGGGGTATTTCTGTAAACTGCAGAATCAGAGCAATGTATATTGAGGTTTTGTTTGCTGTTAACCCTTGCTGTGTTGCAAGAAAAAAATTATTAACATGAATAATCTACCAAAAAAGTGAAATTTTGAAATTTCACCTCCATTTTCCTTTAATTCTTGTGGAACACCTCAAGGGTTAACAAAGTCTGTAACTTAGTAAGTTTTTTGGTGCTTAAAAAAAGGTTTTGGAAATTTTGTTGAAAATTTTAAAAATTACTTCTAAACTTCTAAGCTTTCTAACGTCCTAAAAAAGTAAAATGACATTTATAAAATGATGCCAACATAAAGTAGACATATGGGGAATGTAAAATAATAACTATTTTTGGAGGTATTACTATGTATTTTGAAAGTAGAGAAATTGAAATTTGAAAATTTTAAAATTTTTCCACATTTTTGCTAAATTTGGGATTTTTTTATAAATAAAAATGAAATATTTTGCCACAAATTTACTGCTGTCGTGAAGTACAATATGTGACGAGAAAACAATCTCAGAATGGCCTGGATAAGTAAAAGCGTTCCAAAGTTATTACCACATAAAGTGACACATGTCAGATTTGCAAAAAATGGCGTGGGCAGGAAGGTGAAAACAGGCCCGGGGTTGAAGGGGTTAAAGGATTATATTGGGTCAGGAGCCAACCCGGGGTAGCATATAGCAATATTACTGAGAAAACGGACGTGGGATTCGTGGATCAGGATAACAGAACAGCTCAAGATTAAATTATATATTTAATCACCTTAAGGGCTCACTAAACAAAAACACTATACACACAATGAATATGTACAGCGGCCAATTACAGTTACAAGGATAGTAGGGGGTACAAACAGGATAAACAGATTGTAGAGTCAGTTACCATTAGATGCTTTGCTGTAGTCACATGAAAGACGGTGATGTCATCGGGTTCCTTGGGTCTATTCCAACACCGTACAGGTGAACTTTCCTTAGAACAAGATGTTGGCCTCTGCTTAGGTCAGCATTATTATACCTTTGTCATCCCCGTCCCATCTGCTCCCAGGGAATCATATTCCTCACAAACACTCATTATAGCTCAGTTCTTATCTTACTGATAAGAATGTGACTTAAATAGGTGTTTAAGACCTCTTAGTAGTTTAGAGATAAGGTTTATTAGATGACTGGCACAGGCAAGTGAAAATACCAATCACACAGCTAGAAAAACAGTTAACCCTTTGTGACAGAATGGCTCAATATTTTTAATAAAAGCCAATTGAAAATATTACCAGATTAACAGATACAGTAAGTGACAGACAGCTGTAAGTATCACAAATTTTTGCTGTCCTCACTGGGAATGGAATGAAATAAAAAATCCCTATACTCATCTCTTCAATCTCCCACCACTCCATTGCTGCCGCTAGGTGGTCCGTGCCAATCATAAGCTATACAGCTTTCACAAGACTGCTGCATCCAATCACTGGTCTTTGATACCTGTATACATGGTATGTGACCGCTAATTTTCCATTAATACTATAAGAGACTGTTTCAGTAGTGTAATACTAGATTTGATATTTATTATGATTGCCTATTTGCTGCCAAATAGTAGAGAAGGCATAACTCCCAACTTTTGAAAAACATAAAGAAGGAAAATATGTGTGGCACGCATAGCAAGCAGAGGCAATTTGTTTCATAATAGGTCATGTCTCTCCACCCAAAACATAATTATACACACCCAGCTCCACCCAGTCCTCTTAATGCTCTCACATAGTAATTATTTCCCCTTTGGCCAGCATAAAGTAGTTACGCCCACATTGTGCCCTTCACAGTAGTTACGCCCACATTGTTCCCCTCACAGAAGTTATGCCTACATTGTGCCCCTCACAGAAGTTATGCCCACATTGTGCCCCCTTCACAGTAGATATTGCCAGATATGTGCCCCCTCACTGTAGTTATGGCCAGGTATGTTCTCTGTCACTGTAGTTATGGCCAGGTATGTGCCCCCTCACAGTAGTTATGGCCAGTTATGTGCCCCCTCACAGTAGTTTTGCCCAGATATGTGCCCTCTCACAGTTATTGTGCCAAGTGTGAGCCTGCTTCAGAGGAAGTAAAAAAAAAACCACACACAGCAAATACTAACCTAGTCCCTCTGATGCTAACAGCTTAGATGCCGGAGCGCCCCAGCAGCAGCAGGAAACTGCTAGACATTGTGCCAAGTGTGAGCCTGCTTCAGAGGAAGTAAAAAAAAAAACACACAGCAAATACTAACCTAGTCCCTCTGATGCTGACAGCTTAGATGCCGGAGCTCCCCAGCAGCAGCAGGAAACTGCTAGACATTGTGCTGCTGTGCAGGGGCGTCGTTAGGCTAAAACATTCGGGGCCTGGGCCCCGGATGTTATGTCCCAGGCCCCGAATGTACTGCCTGGCAGTGGCGTAGCGTGGGGGGGCCATGGGGGCCGTTGCCCCGGGAGCAAACTTGCAGGGGGCGCCAGGCAGCAAGCATGTGCATGAGGGCCAAGGGAGCCTATGGCTCCCGTCCCCTCTGTTCTTCCTCATAGGCTTCAGGGTAGTGGCCTGAAGCCTATGAGGCAGTAGAACGATCGTAGTGGCTAGAATGTAGTTACTCCTGGTAGGTGTGATGTCAGGACAGGGGGCGGAGTCTTGTCATCCAGGGGGCAGAGCCTCGAGATTTTCTGCAGGTTGTGCAAAAAGGATGTTGGAGAGAGGAGCTGAAGCTGCAGGTCAGTATATGGAGAAGAATTATGTTATTTTTACTTGGGGGCGTTTTGCTGACGGGAGGAGGAATAATGCTTTTACTGGAGACTGCATGTTAGAGGGGTCGGGGGGTGATATTTACATGGGACTGTATGCTGGAGGGGCTAAAGGGAGGTGAGGTGATATTTTACATGGGACTGTTTGCAAGAAGGGCTGAAGGCAGGGGGAGTGATGCATTTTACATGGGACTGTATGCTGGAGGGGCTGAAGGCAGGGGGAGTGATGCATTTTACATGGGACTGTGTGGTGGAGGGGCTGAAGGCAAGAGAGTGATGTATCTTAGGCTACTTTCACACCAGCATTGAACGGATCCGTTTGTCAGATCTGTACAGGCGCTTACAAACGGATCCGTTCCAATAATGCATTCGTCTGCATCCGTTCAGAACTGATCCATTTCGCCTATCTTTTACATAGGCAAAACAGATCCGTTCTGATCTCCATTCAAAGTTACATAGGGAACGGATCAGTTTACTATTGTGCATGAGTAAACGGATCCGCTCCCATTGACTTGCATTGGAGTCAAGACGGATCCGTCTCCATTCGGCTCAGTCAAGCGGACACCAAAACGCTGCCTGCAGAGCGGAATGGAGACAGAACGGAGGCAAACTGATGCATTCTGAACGGATCCTTATCCATTCAGAATGCATTAGGGGAAAACTGATCAGTTCAGGACCGTTTGTGAGACCCTGGGACGGATCTCACAAACGGATCCTGCTGACGCAGGTGTGAAAGTAGCCTTTATGCTGGAGGAGCTGAAGGCCGGGGAGTGATGTATCTTACATGGGACTGTATGTTGGAGGGGCTGAAGGGGGCATAATTATTGCTATAATACAGAGGGGATTATATATTATAATTATACAGAGGGCAATATACTTATGGGCACTAAGGGGGCGGGGACGTCTGTTATCTGAGGATGAAGTGAGGAATCTAAACATTTTTCTGTGAAACATGCACAGACGAGACGCGGCTGAAAGAAGGTATCATGGCGGTCCCATCTCTGAATGAAGACGCTAAGGATAGAGTAGATCACAGGAGACGTCACTGGATGGATGAGGTATGTGCTCTGTATTCTGTTTTTGGGGGGGGGGGGGGGAGAGGTGGATATAGAATTTGGCCCACACTGTGTGTTCTGAATTCCGGGGCTTCACACCAATCTACTACATTATCTGTACTCAAAGAGTGATCACTGTGTTATCTGTGGTGTTACATAGGACTGCAGGTGACATCTACTACATTATCTGTACTCAGAGAGTTATCACTGTGTTATCTGTGGTGTTACATAGGACTGCAGGTGACATCTACTACATTATCTGTACTCAGAGAGTTATCACTGTGTTATCTGTGGTGTTACATAAGACTGCAGGTGACATCTACTACATTATCTGTACTCAGAGAGTGATCACTGTGTTATCTGTGGTGTTACATAGGACTGCAGGTGACATCTACTACATTATCTGTACTTAGAGAGTTATCACTGTGTTATCTGTGGTGTTACATAGGACTGCAGGTGACATCTACTACATTATCTGTACTCAGAGAGTTATCACTGTTATCTGTGGTGTTACATAGGACTGCAGGTGACATCTACTACATTATCTGTACTCAGAGAGTTATCACTGTGTTATCTGTGGTGTTACATAGGACTGCAGGTGACATCTACTACATTATCTGTACTTAGAGAGTTATCACTGTGTTATCTGTGGTGTTACATAGGACTGCAGGTGACATCTACTACATTATCTGTACTCAGAGGGTGATCACTGTGTTATCTGTGGTGTTACATAGGACTGCAGGTGACATCTACTACATTATCTGTACTTAGAGAGTTATCACTGTGTTATCTGTGGTGTTACATAGGACTGCAGGTGACATCTACTACATTATCTGTACTCAGAGGGTGATCACTGTGTTATTTGTGGTGTTACATAGGACTGCAGGTGACATCTACTACATTATCTGTACTCAAAGAGTGATCACTGTGTTATCTGTGGTGTTACATAGGACTGCAGGTGACATCTACTACATTATCTGTACTCAGAGGGTGATCACTGTGTTATCTGTGGTGTTACATAGGACTGTAGGTGACATCTACTACATTATCTGTACTCAGAGAGTTATCACTGTGTTATCTGTGGTGTTACATAGGACTGCAGGTGACATCTACTACATTATCTGTACTCAGAGAGTTATCACTGTGTTATCTGTGGTGTTACATAGGACTGCAGGTGACATCTACTACATTATCTGTACTCAGAGAGTTATCACTGTTATCTGTGGTGTTACATAGGACTGCAGGTGACATCTACTACATTACTAGTACTCAGAGAGTTATCACTGTGTTATCTGTGGTGTTACATAGGACTGCAGGTGACATCTACTACATTATCTGTATCAGAGAGGATATCACTGTGTTAATCTGTGGTGTTACATAGGACTGCAGGTGACATCTACTACATTATCTGTACTCAGAGAGATTATCACTTGTTATCTGTGGTGTTACATTAGGACTGCAGGTGACATCTACTACATTATCTGTACTCAGAGAGTTTATCACTTGTTATCTGTGGTGTTACATAGGACTGCAGGTGACATCTTACTACATTATCTGTACTCAGGAGGTGATCACTGTGTTATCTGTGGTGTTTACATAGGACTGAGGTGACATCTACTACATTATCTGTACTCAGAGGGTGATCACTGTGTTATCTGTGGTGTTACATAGGACTGCAGGTGACATCTACTACATTATCTGTACTCAGAGAGTTATCACTGTGTTATCTGTGGTGTTACATAGGACTGCAGGTGACATCTACTAATTATCTGTACTCAGAGGGTGTCACTGTGTTATCTGTGGTGTTACATAGGACTGTAGGTGACATCTACTAACATTATCTGTACTCAGAGAGTTATCACTAGTGTTATGCTGTGGTGTTACATAGGACTGCAGGTGACATCTACTACATTATCTGTACTCCAGAGAGATATCACTGTGTTATCTGTGGTGTTACATAGGACTGCAGGTGAATCTACTACATTATCTGTACTCAGAGAGTGATCATTGTGTTATCTGTCGTGTTGCATAGGACTGCAGTTAACATCTACTGCATTTTTTGTACTCAGAGTTTATGACTGTTATCTGTGATGTTACATTAGGACTGCAGGTAACATCTACTACATTATCTGTACTCAGGCATGCTCAACCTGCGGTCCTCCAGCTGTTGCAAAACTACAACTACCATAATTCCCAGCCAGCCTGCAGCTATCAGCCTACAGAAGGGCATGGTGGGAGTTGTAGTTTTACAACAGCTGTAGGGCCACAGGTTGAGCATCACTGTCTGTACTTAAAGAGTGATCACTGTGTTATCTGTGGTGTTTCATAGGACTGCAGGTAACATCTACTACATTATCTGTACTGTGAGATTTAGCACTGTTATCTGCGATGTTACATAGGGCTGCAGATAACATCTATTACGTTATTTGTACTCAGACAGTTCCTCTGTGGTATTACATAGGACTGCAGGTTACATCTTATGAATTATTCCAAAATTTCCCAGCCCCTCATCCCCCCCATATGATGTAATATCTCTGGAGGTTATATCAGCACTGGAGCGTTATAAGAGGAGCGGCTGATATCAGTCATATATGATGTA
The DNA here is from genome assembly GCA_900303285.1 of Rhinella marina. Taxonomy (NCBI): domain Eukaryota; kingdom Metazoa; phylum Chordata; class Amphibia; order Anura; family Bufonidae; genus Rhinella; species Rhinella marina. The sequence continues at coordinate 1,511 of ONZH01006407.1, read as the reverse complement.
ATGTCTCTGGAGGTTATATCAGTACTGGAGCATTATAAGAGGAGCGACGGATATCAGTCACATATGAGGTAATGTTTCTGGAGGTTATATCAGAACTGGAGCGTTATAAGAGGAGGGGCTGATATCAGTCACATATGATGTAATGTCTCTGGAGGTTATATCAGTGCTGGAGCATTATAAGAGGAGTGGCTGATATGTCACATATGGTGTAATGTCTCTGGAAGTTATATCAGTTCTAGAGTGTTGTAAGAGGAGCGGCTGATATCAGTCACATATGATGTAATGTCTCTGGAGGTTATATCAGTACTGGAGCGTTATAAGAGGAGCGGCTGATATCAGTCACATATGATGTAATGTCTCTGGAGGTTATATCAGTTCTGGAGTGTTGTAAGAGGAGCGGCTGATATCAGTCACATATGAATGTAATGTCTCTGGAGGTTATATCAGTACTGGAGCGTTATAAGAGGAGTGGCTGATATGTCACATATGTTGTAATGTCTCTGGAGGTTATATCAGTACTGGAGTGTTATAAGAGAAGTGGCTGATATGTCACATATGTTGTAATGTCTCTGGAGGTTATATCAGTCCTGGAGCATTATAAGAGGAGTGGCTGATATAAATATAAATACTGGCGGCACTACAGGGGTGAGCATTATAACAGTAGGGGCAGTATACATACTGAGGGCACTTCAGGGTGAGCATTATAACAGTAGGGGCAGTATAAATACTGGGGGCACTGTGGGGGGAATTTTAAATCCAGGGTACATTATAGGCGTTCTTATTACTACTGGGGTCTCTATAGGAGGGACTTATAGATCCTCCTTATTTCTACTAAGAGCACTATGGGGGGCTTATTACTACTAAGGGCGCTGTAGAGCACTTTATTACCACTGGGGGAACAATAGGGGGGTCTTATTTCTACTGTGGGCTGTGTGAGGGCATTATTAATACTGGAGGGTTCTTCTACTAATGGGGGACACTCATGGGGAGCATTATCAGTACTGGGGTCAGTGTAGAAGGGAAATACTATGACCATGACCAGGAGCACTGCTTTTTCTTCAGGATAGTATTTGGAGGTTTTGGGGGGCACAGCGAGCAGCAGGATAACACTGTGGGGACTCCAGGTTGGGGGATGATAGAAATGTGAGGAAGCTAAGATGTCCGTTGTCACACTCTGCCGAGAAGAGGCGGCTGAGAGAAGTTGTCCGGACCAAATGGAGAAGATGATGACAGAGAAGATCTTCATCAGAGGAGACGTCACCTGGAGGCCCTGGATGTCAGAGGTATGTGCTGCTGCGGAAGGTGGGGGCGGTCGGTCGACGTATGCATTAAGCCATATGCACTGGGGCTTGGGCCCCGGATCTTTTGAGACCCTAGCAACGCCCCTGCTGCTGTGTAGGAGGAGTGCACAGGCTTATTCCACCACTCCTCCTACACAGACCAGCGGCATGATGTGTGAGGGCATCATGTTGCTGCTGAGCGGATGGCTCCCTGCTTCACCATTACAATCA
>ONZH01006406.1:0-38395 GCA_900303285.1 Rhinella marina | reverse complement strand
GTTAGGACAGATCTGTTGCATTTAAAGGAGAGTGTTAGGGCCTGGATTTAGTTCTCGGTTAGGCAGGAGTGATCTCAAAAGAACCCAACAGCCCTTCTAAGGGCTACAAGACACCTTTTTTGTCTCCTGGCTGGGCTGGCTGGCACTAGTAGTGCAGCTATCGCCATATATAACAAACTTTGTTTTTTTGTTGTTTTATCTCAGTGATACAAATCCATTTCATACAGCAGTGTGGAACCATTCTGTGTGTCACAGTTCAGCTGTCCAGTCACCACAAACCACAATCCGTATTTTCTGTCCAGGTGACCCATACTGTACGTCACGTAATTAAAAAAGGTCTTTTGCTCTCACTGATACAGCTACATTAGAAAAATCTGAGTGCGACATTTTTCTGGGTTGCAGTGAAAATAGCCACAGTCAGCAGGGGCTGAGTTTACTCTCTGATATATTCTGCACGTCACGTTAAAAAAACACAAAACCAAAAAAAAAAAAAGAAATTAGTTTTTTTGTTGTTTTATCTCAGTGATACAAATCCATTTCATACAGCTGTGTGGAACCATTCTGTGTGTCACAGTTCAACTACCGTGTTTCCCCGAAAGTAAGACAGTGTCTTACTTTCTTTTTATCCCCAAAAGCCCCACTATGTCTTACTTTCGGGGTATGTCTTATATTGGAAAAAACGGTCTACGGACCCCTCCCCCCACACCCAGGGGCCGGGACACAGGCTACTTACCTCTCCTGCAGACCTGTCCAGGGTCCATGGGCCCCGCGCGCTCCTCTCACCGTCTTACAGCCACCCGGGTGCCGGCTCCTCCTCCTTCCGGCTTCTTCTGCCTCAGCTGACATGTAGCGCTGTGGGGCGCCAATAACAACCAATAACAAAGCTCCTGCTGTAAGGAGCTTTGTTATTGGTTATTGCAGGCACCGGCAGCATCGCTGCGCTGCCTGTGCCGTTCACAGCGCGGCCTGCAGTGATGACAAAAAAGGAAAAAGTCTAAGGCGTAGCGGTACGCCTTAGACTTTTTCCAGGGAGTAAAATAAAAAAAAATGCGTCTATGACGCATTTTTATGCGTTATTGCGACCTCTGGAGAGGGGGACCGGTGCGGACGTGGGCAGGAGGCGGCAATACCCCCGTGTTTCCCCGAAAGTAAGACATATGTCTTACTTTCGGGGTACGGCTTATATTAGCCGACCCCCCTGAAACCCCCGATACGTCTTACAATCGGGGGTGTCTTACTATCGGGGAAACACGGTATTAATATATATATTGGTATATATGGTATTTAAATACACTTATATATAGAAAATGTTGACCCCAGGGCTAAGGGTCGAGGACAAGGGCGTGGGCGTGGGCTTGGGCATTCAATTACTGCAGGGGGCAGAGGCCGTTGTCCTGGGCAGGGTGAGACAGTACCTGCTGATGAGGGAGCAAGGGAACGCCACAGAGCTACATTCCTTAGCTTCATGTCTCAACTTACAGGGACACGTGGTAGAGGACTGTTGAAACCACAACAGTGCGAATAGGTGATGTCGTGGATTGCGGACAATGCTTCAAGTAATTTGTCCACCAGTCAGTCTTCCACGCAGTCCACCCACGTTACCCAAGGGAGCACTCCTCTGGCTCCTCCACCTCAACCTCCTTCCCCCCAGTCTGCCCCTCCCAGGAAATTTGAATGCGATCCGGCATACTCTGAGGAACTGTTTTCTGGACCCTTCCCAGAGTCACAAACCCCTTCTCAGGTTGCTGCTGACCTCTTTCCCGATGCCCAAGTTTTCCAACTGTCGCAGTCTGAGGGTGATGACATTGTTGACTTAGTGGAAGAAGTGTGTAAAGAGGTGTCGGACGATGAGGAGACACGGTTGTCAGACAGTGGTAAAGTTGTTGTCAGGGCAGGAAGTCCGAGCAGAGCAGACTGAGGAATCGGAGGATGACGAGGTGACTGACCCAAGCTGGGTTGAATAAGCCGAGTGAAGACAGTGCTTTTGAGGCAGAGGCGAGTGCTGCACCAGAACAGGTTGGAAGAGGCAGTGGTGTGTCCAAGAGGGAGAAGCAGGGCCAGAGCTGGTGCATCAGCAGCAACTGTTTCACGTAGTGAAGCTCCCGTGGCGAGGCCTAGATGTTCGCAAGTCTGGAGGTTCTTTAAAGAAATTGAGGATGACCGACGGACTGTGGTGTGCAACCTGTGCCACAACCAGGATCAGCAGGGGTGCCACCACTACTAGTCTAACCACCACCAGCATGCGCAGGCATATGAGTGATAAACACCCCACTCAATGGAATCAAGGCCGTTCACCTCCTGCGGCTCCCACCACTGCTCCTTCCCCTGTGTCACTCGCTGCCTCTGCTAGTCAACCCTCTGCCCAGGAGCCCGGCACGAGAGCCTCCGACAGAAAACCACACCTTCGCCTACACGATCCTCCACAGCGTCCACCAATGTGTCCCTGCGCAGCGTTCAGCTGTCTTTAGAGCAGAGGCTGGAGCGCAAGAAGAAATACAGTTCCACCCACCCACATGCCCAAGCTCTCAACATCCACATCTCCAAATTTCTGAGCCTGGAGATGCTGCCCTATAGGCTGGTAGAGACCGAGGCCTTTTGCAACCTCATGGCGGTGGCTGCCCCTCGGTATTCGGTCCCCACCCGCCACTATGTTTCCCGATGTGCCGTCCCAGCCATACACCAGAACGTGTCACAGAACATTATCTGTGCCCTAAACAACGCTCTTTCTGAGAAGGTCCACCTAACCACGGACACGTGGACAAGTGCTGCCGGGCAGGGACACTATATATCTCTGACGGCACATTGGTCTGACCCTGTGGCTGCTCATGTACTGCCCACACCGAGGATTGCGGGGCCTACCTCGGTCACGGTCTCTCAGACGTACTATGCCTCCTCCTCCGACCCCTCCTACTCCTCCGAATTACCATGCGTGGGCACGGCGCCTTCAGTCAGTAGCTCTAGGCGCAGCAGCAGTACCATGGCTGAGCTCCAGCAGGCGGTACTCAAACTGCTGAGCTTAGGTGACAAAAGGCATACCGCCCAAGACTATTACAGGGCAACACGGCGCAGACCGATCTGTGGCTGGCACCGCTGAACCTCAAGCCAGGCATAGTTGTATGTGACAACGGGCGTAACCTGTTGGCGGCTCTGCAACTCGGCAGACTCACACATGTGCCATGCCTGGCCCGTGTTCAATCTCATAGTTCAGCGGTTCCTCATGACATACCCCAATCTCTCTGATTTGCTCACCAAGGTGCGCCGCATCTGTGCGCATTTCCGCAAGTCGACCACAGATGCTGCCACTCTCAGGGCAGCGCAGCGCCGCCTACAACTGGCCGCTCACCGACTGTTGTGCGATGTGCCCACAAGATGGAATTCGACATTAAACATGTTATCAAGAGTTTACCAGCAGCGCAGAGCGATTATAGACTGCCAGATGTCAACTTCCACCAGAACTGGTAGTCAGGTCAGTCAGATTCCTCAAGTCTACAATGAGGAGTGGACGTGGATGTCTGATATCTGCCAGGTGTTGAGCAACTTTGAGGAGTCAACACAGATGGTCAGCGGCGATGCCGCCATTATCAGCCTCACCATCCCGCTGCTTTGCCTGTTGAAAAACTCACTGCTCAGCATGAAGTCGGATGCTTTGCGCTTGTCACAAGAGACGGTGCAGGAAGATACGTCACTTGATAGCCAGAGCACCCTCCGGTCTGTTTCTCAGCGCATATCAGAGGAGGGGGATGAGGAAGAGGAGGAAGAGGAGGAGAATGTCGGCGAGACAGAAGAGGGTACCAATGCTCAGTCCTTCTTAACTTTTGAGTGTGTGTGGGCTGAAGAGGAGGAGGAAATGGAGAGTCAGGCTAGTGAGGAGAGGGAATAATTGCATGTTGGGACTCTGGCGCACATGGCAGACTTCATGTTAGGCTGCCTATCCCATGACCCTCGCGTTAGAAGCATTTTTTCAAACACCGATTACTGGGTGTTCACTCTCCTGGGCCCACGGTACAAGCAGAACCTTTCCACTCTCATCCCTGTAGAGGAAAGGAGTATGAGAGTGAATCAATATCAACAGGCCCTGGAGCACAAGCTGAAACAATCCTTCCCATCTGATGCCGCTAGCGGCAGAGGGCATGGTTCTGTGGGCCAAGTAGCAGGGGAGAGGAGGCGAGCAGGCAGCTTGTCCAGCACTGGCAGGGGAACGCTCTCCAAGGCCTTTGCCAGTTTTATGTCACCCCAGCAAGACACTGTCACCTGTCCCCAGTCTAGGCAGAGTAGGGGGGAGTTGTACAGAAAGATGGTGAGGGAGTACCTAGCTGACCATACCAACGTCCGTAGCGATCACTCTGCTCCATACAACTACTGGGATTCAAAGCTGGACACGTGGCCTGAACTGGCGCTGTACGCCTTGGAGGTGCTGGCCTGCCCTGCCGCTAGCATGCTGTCAGAGCGGGTATTCAGTGCAGCTGGTGGCGTCACCACCGATAAGCGTACACGCCTGTCAACTGACAGCGCTGACAGGCTGACGCTTATTAAAATGAACAAAGCCTGGATTTCACCGGAATTCAAATCTCCTCCGGGGGAAAGCAGCTAAAGATTAACATTACTTATGTATCCGATTCCTCCTCTCTACTCCTCCTCCTCCTCCTTTTCGTCTTTGCCTAACACTGACTCAAAACGCAATTTTTAGAGGGCCAACTGGCACTCTTTAACGATAATTTTTCCGGAGGGGCCCCTACAGGCCCTCTCTCCAAACAATTTTTCCGGAGGGCCACCTACAGGCCCTCTCTCTAAACAATTTTTCCGGAGGGCCACCTACAGCCCCTCTCTCTAAACAATTTTTCCACAGTGTCAACTACAGACAGTGTAAAACAATGTTTCAGGAGCGTCAAACAGACAGTGCAAAACAATTTTTCAGGTGGCGCAAGTACCGACATTTATAAAAAAAAATTTTTGCTGAGGGTCTACTTTATGTACTTCGAAAAGAAAAACATTTTTGGAGGCTCAATAAAAGCCATTTCACTGCATACTCAGTCGGACAAAGTCATCGGTGGTTTAACCGCCATGCTGTGTCAGGCTAAATTTTTGGGTGCTTCACCAGCTACCGCATACTAACTTAGTCACTTGTTGGTGTCACCGCCATGCTGTATCAGGCTTATGCCTGCATCGTGTGGCTGGGGATAGGAGAGCTGTGCCAGCATGGGCATGGGTGATGGACCTTCGTTGCACCTAGTTGGGTGCTTCCCTAACATGTGAGGGGCATGTGCCTCGCCTTTCTTGGTCTGGGTGAGCACAATTGCCATGAGGGTAACCACCAGGCTGTTGCAGGAGAATTTGGGGTAATGGTGGGATTAGGCAGCCTCAGAGGCATCCATGCATGCTGGCCCTGCTGTTTCCTGTCCATTTCCGTGGTGTTTCCATCATTTTCTGATGTTTCCAGGTTTTCACCCAGCCTTCCCTAGGCAGAGCCTTGGTCCCCTGCAAAAAATGCTCGAGTCTCCCATTGACTTCAATGGGGTTCGTTACTCGAAACGAGCACCCAAACATCGGGAAAAGTTCATCTCGAATAACGAGCACCCGAGCATTTTAGTGCTCGCTCATCTCTAAACACAACACGTCCATAATTTTAGACCTGGCATGAGCAGGGCAAAGTCGTAGATAACCATTGAGCCGCCATCTGCGCTTGAAATATGCCTAATTTAGGCATATTTCAGTATAGTAAATGGCCCCCAGTGTGTTTAGGTGCCATTGGTGTCCGCAGTGGATCCATCACTGCCATTACTTTGGTTGTTCTTTTTATAATAGAGGCTAAGGAGAGGTTGACAGCTTGTTTTAGCATACTTTTGAAAATGTATTTGATTTCCTTTTATTTATGTATGTATTTTCAACAAATCAATGATCAGATCCATAGTTTTCAATGCAACGTTCTGCTCTGTTTTGTCTAGTAAATTGATGGGCATCATGAAACAGAAACCCGACTGACCCCTTTATAGTCAATTAGGGAGACATCTTGTATGGTGTTTTTGTGTAATTACACATAATATAAAAATTTACCACATTTAATGGCAAGATCTAGTGAAACATTTCCAGGAATGAGACATTAATACAGCATTCTGCATAATTCATTATGGATTCTCTGTAGGACAAGAACGGCAAACCTACTGTAATGAAAGCATTAAGTATTAAGTCTTAATCTTCGCTGCAGTACACTAACGGTACAGTAGTAGCAAGTAGTAGCAAGATGTAAATCATATTTTGTCTACCTTATTAGACTTTTAATTATTCATTTCTGGCTTCATCCTTCAATAATTCCACAAGGATGCAATAATCAATCATCTATGGATAAAAAAATAAAACTACTCATACTTAGATATGTAGATGCATAGAGAAATCATTCTAAAAGTCCATCCTCCATGTACATGCCGTATTCTACCTCACCGATCCTGCTGCCGCTCCGATGCTTAGTGAGTCTCCACTGACCTCCACTTCCTGGTGCCGGCTCGACACACAGGAAATGTCAGGAGGTGCCTGATCAGCCAATCACTGGAAGCTGCTATGACCAAACTCAGGCAGTAATTGGCAGAGAAAAGGTCCAAGGCAGACTTGGGCTGGACCTGCAAGGTTCCACAAATTGAAATGTTGGTAGATATGAGTGCCCTAGTGATCACCTGGGTAATCAGCATATATCTATTAGGAACATTCAAAAATTTTTATTTTAGAGGTCCCCAAGTATTCTAGTACCAAGTCTTAGTAATGCTAAGACATCTATAGTGTTGGAGTGCTGGGGAGCCACATGTAGGGAGTTCAATGCAGCGGGTAAGAGACTAGTTGTTATGGGGCGACCCTTCCTCTCCAGGCCACTTTAAGTTGATGTGCCTCTCGTCCCAGTGTAGGAGTGCCGAGGGTAGTTTAGGCCACATATGTCTTTGTAAGTTGTGTCACGATGGTCCTACCTTGATAGACGGATAGGCCCCAGGCGGTGGCTTCGGCTGCAGAAATAGGTGTACTAATTGAGGGTCGTAGATAGGAAAAGAGTCCAGACCTGTATTTGAAGTCCAACGTTGTTTTATTGAATCAACTTGCATGAAGGGAATCAACTTCAGGCTTCACTCTGACGTTCCAGCAGGTTTCAGTATGTGAGGCAGGCAGTATACTTGAATTTCTGTCAAGGCTGTGGTTTCCTATTAAGTCTGAATTTTACTAGAGCTTGTGCTTTGTTTTTGGCTGTAATTCTCTCACTTTTAGGTCAGCAGAGCTGAAGATGCTCTCACTGACAGGGGCCCTTCCGACAGAGACGGCCCTGCACACCCTTCCCCTAGCAGGGGTGCTGCTCCACTCCCCTAACTGAATTCTCACCCTCACTGCAGGAGATGGGAACAGTCCCCCTCTCTCCAGAAGGGAGGTGTCAGAATGGAAACTTGGAAAGATCTATTCTGAACAAACCTACATAATAACTCTGCCTCGTACTGCTGCCACCTGCTGGTACACCAGGTACATAACATATCAAACAGTTACATAACATTAGGTAGGAATATACACAGTACTGCAGGTACGGGAATAATATTACGTAACATTAGGTAGGAATATACACAGTATTGCAGGTACGGGAATACAATGCATAGAATGACATTTAGGGTAGCAAACAGATAGAAGCTGGATGCCAAGAGTGATAACACCACTCTGGGGTGTTACATTCAAGAGTCATATGTTGCTACCAAGCCACTGATTGGGGCATTGCTTTAGATAAGTAACCAATTTCCATAGGTTTCTGAAAATTAACAATATATTTTAGGTTAAAGCTGCTTATACTGCTTTCTGCGTGTCATTGTTGCAGAATATTGGTTCAAGATCAGTTTATTTGCACTCCGGAATTGCAATCAGAAGCAATTATAAAATGCACAGACACAGTAAAAGTTTATCTTTCTCAAGACACGTTCTACAAGGTCACTTCATCATGGAAAAGCTCATTAAAGTGAAGAATAAGGAAGGTGATGTAGTGTCCTGACCTAAGACATCGCACATAGCACAACTCTCTCCATTTATATCTCCAGCTTCTCCGAGAATATGACTGAAAAATATAAGGATTTGTGGCTGACACTCAATAGAAACTGCTCTCAAATTTTGACAAATCCTATCTTGAGCTGAGAAGAGAAACAGATATTGATCCTAAGTGTACCTAATTCATCTTTGCTCTTGTAATCCCAGAAGAAAATGCCTTTAGTGTCCACAGGGCGTTCAATATTTTTTCCATCTTGTAAAATAAACAGCATTTTGTTGTCATGTGTGAGCCAATGCCAGGTAAACACTGGGCAAGCTTCCCGTGTGTTGCACTAACTATAGATTGTTTGCAAAGTTGATTACTTAAATAAAAAAATAAAATAATATCTTAAGATTTATGCAAAATGTAAAATATAGAAATAAGATATAACCTGCAATTTACACATTACAAAAATAAAATAGAATATTATCTAGACGTAAAATTATTTTATCAATAAAAAATATAGAACTAAAATTCTAGAACTTCTAAGGACCCATTCACATGACTGTATGTATTGTACGGTTTCGCAAAATGTGGGTACGCAAAAAAATTCAGATGATATCGGTGCGATGTCTGTGTTGCATTCATTTATTTGTTTTTTGTGGCTCCAGTTCCTATTCCTTTCTACAAAACGAACAAGAATAGGACATATTCTATCTTTTTTTTGGGACTGCGCAATGGACATACGGGTGAGGACAGCACATGGTGTGCTGTCTGCATTTCTTGCGGACCCGTTGAAAATAAATGGGTCCGCATCCAATCCACAAAAAAAACACGGATCAGATGCAGACCAAAAATATGGTCGTGGGAATAGGGCCTAATATAAAACTAAAGTATAGACATAAAATAATTTTGAAATATATGGTAAATCTAATAGTAAAATAATTAGAGGTTAGCAAAGTGTTGGAAAATTAGATTTGTCTACTTCACAGAATTTTACAAAAAAATTAGCTTTGTGACGAATTACTTCGTCACAAAGCGCATTTTTGTTTGCAAGTAGCGGGTGCAATGACAGGGAGCTGCGATAGCACTGCTCCCCATCATTGTACCCCTGATATGCTGCGTTCATACATGATTGTGGCATCTGAGAGTAATAGTACAGTGTAAAATTAACATTAAAAAAATGAAATCATACTTACCTCCTCCATTTGCTTGCGAGGGCCAGCCGCCACCATCTTGCTTGAAGATCTTGCTCGAAATGTCACGCAGCCCGAAATGATGTCATCACGCCGGCCGGCATGGTGGCATCATACCTCACCACTCACGGGATTTCAATCAAGATGCCGGTGGCCAGCCCTCACAAGCAAATGGAGGAGGTAAGCACGATATATATATATATTTTTTACATTATATCAGGTTAAATCGATTCGCTACCATTGAGCAACTTTGAATTAATTTGTAACGATAATTCACGTAACAAAAATAATCTCTAGCAATTCCATATAAACATCACATGTATAGAGAGATACTTAAAAACCACCTTTATTAAAGGTCCGTGGACGAGTAAACATTATATAGGTGTATTAAAAACAGACTGCCCTATCAATGCAGACACCTCGGTCTGCCCTGCCCTGTATCTGGTATTTTAATTGGGCCATATCGTTGCCGACATCCTAATGCATGCTTTGGGGCTAAGTACCGTGTTTTCTTATATTCTTTCCCTACTAAGACAGTTTTGTACTAATACCCCCTGATGAACCAATATTTGGAGAAACGCGTCGGGGTCTCCAATAGTAACTGGGTATCCACTATACAGTTCTAATTATTTACTGGTGGAGCATTACCTACTATTTGTATCTTATTACCTTATATTTGTAGGGGCGTTACAGGGCCATACATAGGCATATAGGTACGGGGACAGGGGATCCCTACCACTGAGGGAGACCCCTGGGCTGAGCCTAGTACCCAGGGCAATCTAGGGATAGCAATTTGTGGCTTTTACCACAATAATTGACCATCCACTAGCAACCTTGGTCTTGTTTCTTCTATCTGTTTTTAATACACCTATATAATGTTTACCCGTCCACGGACCTTTAATAAAGGTGGTTTTTAAGTATCTCTCTATACACGTGACGTTTATATGGAATTGCATTAAGCAACTTTGCTGCGGATTAAATTTATCCTGAAATTTGGATCGAATTCCACTTCGTTCACCCATCTGTAAAAATAATATACATTCAAAAAAATAATAATAAACAGATATATTCGTATGATACAAACAAAATAGAATACTAGAAAATCTATAATGCAAAAATATAAATAGTAAAATCACATGAATTAAAAAAATAATATATAAAGAAACTAATGTAAAAATGTGAAATAAACATAGAAAGAACATAGCACAATAGAAACAAAACAAAAAAATACTACTTAAATGGGGATTTGTCACCAGATTTCCCAATAAAAATTGAATGTATTACTGCCTACACAGGGCCATATTTAGGGTTCATGCTGCCCTAGGCACTCTCTGTGATGACGCCCCCCCAACGTGACCCATTCCCCCACGCCCCCAAATAGTAGCATAGTAGCCTCTCCTCAGTCCCCCCCATCCCATAGTAGCCTCCTCCCCTCCACAGTAGCATAGTAGCCTCTCCTTAGAACCCCCCACCCCATAGTAGCCTCGTTACCCTCACCCCCCATAGTAGCCTCTTCTCACCCCCCCACCTCATAGTAGCCTCTCCTCGTTACCCCACTCCCCATAGTAGCCTCTTCTCACCCCCCACCTCATAGTAGCCTCTCCTCGTTACCCCACCCCCCATAGTAGCCTCTTCTCACCCCCCCACCTCATAGTAGCCTCTCCTCGTTACCACACCCCCCATAGTAGCCTCCTCCCCCCACAGTAGCATAGTAGTCTCTCCTCCGTAGCCCCCAACCCCATAGTAGCCTTGTTACCCCACCCCCCATAGTAGCCTCCTCCTGGACTTATTACAGTGACCTATCCTCCCCCCAACCCACTGGATACTGAAAATGGTCCTCTGCCAAGCCAATTAACCCCCGCCCAACTACCCCACCATCCCATACACTCAACTACCCTCAGTCTGTACCCCCCCCACCTGCCGCTGGTGCACCTAGCTTTTCTGATGCCCAAGGCAAATATTGAAGCGCCCCCCCATGCCAAATTCTCAACCTAATCCCTTCCCTCCAGTCCTACTGTTAAAGGAGTTGTCCTCTTTTTACTACTAATGACCTATCCTCACGATAGGTCATCAATATCAGATCGGCTGGGGTCCTCTGGCACCCTGACGATCAGCTGTTTGAAGAGAGGGCAGAGCTCATATGAGAGCTGCTTTCTCTGCTCTGTTCACCTGCTTGCCATAGAATTTGCAGTGAAGAGGCAGTAAACAGAGCAGAGAAAGCAGCGCTCGTACAAAAAAAAAAAAAAGACAACCCCTTCAAAGACAGACTTGGAAAACATTTCATACAGCACTACAGAGCATACAGGGTCATACAGCGCCACATATGTACCTCTTACATCCAGTGACTTCTCTTCTCTGATGACGTTTTCTTTCCTCTTCTTCTGTCAGACCAGACCGCCATGGTGACTTCTTTCAGCTGTGCCTCGTCTCTGAAGAGTTCAACAAACAGACATCTTACTTTCCTACTTTTCCATCATCCTCTCACCTTCTCCACATCTCACCCTGCCCGCCCCCCATACTATACTACAGAAACAGCCCCCCTAAAAATACTGGCACCACACAGAAAAACAGTACCCCCCTTACCTTTCAGATCAGATCCCCATATCAAACCCCAGATGAGACCCCCCATCTAGAGACCCCCATTAGACCTCCAAACTCCCATATCTGACCCTCATTAGACCTCCAAATCCCCAATCAGCCCCTCATTAGACCCCCAGACCCCCTATTAGACCCTCATTAGGCCTCCAGACCCCCAATCAGACCTCCAGACCCTCAATCAGACCCCTCTAGACCCCCAGTCAGACCCTTCAGGCCCCTAATCAGACCTCCTTCAGACCCCTAATTAGATCCCCAATCATACCCCCCCCACACTTCTGGCCCCATATCATACTCTTGTGGCCCCCATCTAGAACTCTCCTTCTGGGGCCCATGTCAGACCCCCCCCACCTTCTGGCCCCATGTCAGAAGCCCTTTTCTGGCCCCCATTTTAGACCCCCCTTTCTGGTCCCCATTTCTGTCCCACCATTTCAGACCCCCCCCCCCATTCTGTCCCACCATTTCAGATCCCCCCCATTCTGCTCCCATGATTTCAGATCCCCTTATTCTGTTCCACCATTTCAGACCCCCCCCATTGTGTCCCACCATTTCAGACCCCCCCATTGTGTCCACCATTTCAGACCCCACCATTGTGTCCCACCATTTCAGATCCCCCCATTGTGTCCCACCATTTCAGATCCCCCCAATTTCTGTCCCACCATTTTCAAATCCCCCCCATTGCTGTCCCGACCATTTCAGATCCCCCCCATCTGTGTCCCACCCATTTCAGATCCCCCCCATTCTGTCCCACCATTTCAGATTCCCCCCCATTCTGTCCCACCATTTCAGATTCCCCCCATTCTGTCCCATGATTTCAGATCCCTTATTCTGTCCCACCATTTCAGACCCCCCATTGTGTCCCACCATTTCAGATTCCCCCCCAATCTGTCCCACCATTTCAGATTCCCCCCCATTCTGTCCCACCATTTCAGATTCCCCCCCCCATTTTGTCCCACCATTTCAGATTCCCCCCATTCTGTCCCACCATTTCAGATTCCCCCCCCACTGCATCTTATAAAGGGAAAAGTTTAGCACCGGCATGGTCGCCGATACCCCGCGCCACCCGACAGCAGCACCCTAGCACCCCCCCTGCGGAAATTTTAAAAAATATATATAAATTCCAGGACGTTTTTTTTTTTTTTTAAATCGTTATATACTCCAGCCGGGTGCCGCCCCCCGCAACCTGCCGCCCTAGGCACCGTGCCCCCGGTGCCTAGTTGCTAATACGGCCCTGTGCCTACATCTCTTAGACCTGAGAAAACTTTTGTGCTCACCTGGAAAATCCATGTCAGATTTTGAAACATATTTCACCTTATATGAATATTATAATTTAGTCTACCTCATCACTTTAGCTAGTGATGTCCTTGCTTCTTTTGAAGTATGGCTTGTGCTAGAGATTCCGATTTGTTCATACTAACCCTCTGTTAACACTAAAGAGAGATCTCATGGTAGCAAACATCTGCTGATATCCTACATGAAGTAAAGGAACCCTTGACCAGTTATAGGTAGATATTGGGGGAATTTATCCAAACTGTTGTAAAGGAAAACTGGTTTAGATGTCTCTAGCAACCAATCAGATTCCACCTTTCATTTTTCAGAGCTCCTTTGGAAAATGAAAGGTGAAATCTGATTCGTAGTTATGGTCAAAAAAGCCAGTTTTGCATAAGTTTTGATAAATCTCCCATCTATCCCATGAAATATTTTAAACAGAAGTTTTTTATTCCAATGCCATAAAAACAAGGATGGTAAGAAAATTACTTAAACATATCTAAAGATAAAAAATCCACCATAAATGGTGGTAAAAAGTTAAATGAAGTCGACATTTCATGTGATCATCCTTCCTTTCTAAATGATACAGATATAATCTCTTAGAAGGATATTAGCTGGTAGGTTATTCCAAGCACCTTGTAAAACTTGCCAGAGTTCTTTTGCAGACTTTGGCTGCTTTGCTTGCTTCTGGCTCTGCAGATAATCCCAGATGGACTGTTTAGATTGGGCCTCTACAGAGGCCATACCATCTGTCGCAGTATTCTTTTGGCAGATGATAGTTCTTTATGACTTTGCCTGTATATTTGGTGTAATTGTTCTGTTGTAGCATAACGTTCAAACCAATCAGAAGTCTTCCAGAACATACAGTGCCTTGCGAAAGTATTTGGCCCCCTGGAACTTTTCAACCTTTTGCCACATTTCAGGCTTCAAACAAAAAGTTATAACATTTTACATTTTTGGTGAAGAATCAACAAGTGGGTCACAATTATGAAGTGGAACAAAATTTATTGGATCATTTAAACTTTTTTTGTAATAATAAAACTGAAAAGTGGGGCGTGCAAAATTATTTGGCCCCCTTGCATAAGTACTTTGTGGCGCCACCTTTTGCTGCGATTACAACTTCAAGTTGCTTGGGGTATGTCTCTATCAGTTTTGCACATCAAAAAACTGAAATTCTTGCCCATTCTTCCTTGCAAAACAGCTGGAGCTCTTTGAGGTTGGATGGAAAGCGTTTGTGAACAGCAAGTTTCAGCTCTTTCCACATATTCTCAATTGGATTCAGGTCTGGACTTTGACTTGGCCATTTTAAGACCTGGATACGTTTATTTTTGAACCATTCCATTGTAGATTTTGCTTTATGTTTGGGATCATTGTCTTGTTGGAAGATAAATCTCCGTCCTAGTCTCAGGTCTTTTGCAGACTCCAACAGGTTTTCATCCAGAATGGTCCTGTATTTGGCTCCATCCATCTTCTCTGTCCCTGCTGATGAAAAGCAGGCCCAAACCATGATGCTGCCACCACCATGTTTGACAGTGCGGATGGTGTGTTCAGGGTGATGAGCTGTGTTGCTTTTACGCTATACATATTGTTTTGCATTGTTTCCAAAAAGTTGGATTTTGGTTTCATCTGACCAGAGCACCTTCTTCCACATGTTTGGTGTGTCTCCCAGGTGGCTTGTGGCAAACTGTAAATGAGACTTTTTATGGATATCTTTGAGAAATGGCTTTCTTCTTGCCACTCTTCCATAAAGGCCAGATTTGTGAAGTATTTGACTGATTGTTGTCCTATGGACAGACTCTCCCACCTCAGCTGTAGATCTCTGCAATTCATCCAGAGTGATCATGGGCCTCTTGGCTGCATCTCTGATCAGTCTTCTCCTTGTTTGAGATGAAAGTTTAGAGGGACGGCCGGGTCTTGGTAGATTTGCAGTGGTCTGATACTCCTTCCATTTCAATATGATCGCTTGCACAGTGCTCCTTGGGATGTTTAAAGCTTGGGAAATATTTTGGTATCCAAACCGGCTTTAAACTTCTCCACAACAGTATCACGGACCTGCCTGGTGTGTTCCTTGGTCTTCATGATGCAGAACCCTGAGACTATCGCAGAGCAGGTGCATTTATACGGAGACTTGATTACACACAGGTGGATTCTATTTACCTTCATCAGTCATTTAGGACAACATTGAGTCTTTTAGAGATCCTCAATGAACTTCTGGAGTGAGTTTTCTGAACTGAAAGTAAATGGGCTGAATACTTTTGCACGTCCATCTTTTCAGTTTTATTATTACAAAAAAAGTTTAAATGATCCAATAAATTTCGTTCCACTTTACAATTGTGACCCACTTGTTGTTGATTCATCACCAAAATTTTAAAATGTTATATCTTTTTTTTTGAAGCCTGAAATGTGGCAAAAGGTTGAAAAGTTCCAGGGGGCCGAATACTTTCGCAAGGCACTGTATTTCAGATGGATAATTTTAACAGGTAGAACCTACTGAAAACTTTTAGATGAGTGTTCAACAAATACAGTGCAGGCAGTCCATGTCAGCCTATAGCAACATTCCCTGGAATATACTGTATATGGTGCATTCCCCTATGGGAAAATGTTTCTAGCTTGTATTACCCTGTTAAATTGTGCTTATGGTGTATCCTGACCATATGTGCCTGACATCGCTCTGTTTACTGTGCTGACCCTGTGCTATCCGTCTTAACCTCTGCCTGATCACCATACTAAAACTGTGTTTGACCTCTGCCTGATCACCATACTGACACTATGTTGCCTGCTCTGACCTATTTCGTGTTTACAATTTTGCACAAATTCTGCCTTTCTTGACTTCTGCTTGCTGTCTGACCAAACTTATGTTTGCTCCTTTGATGCCTCACACTGATGTTTCTTGACCCACTTAGGTCTGCAGCCTCAGAATGATGACTACTCTTAGAAGTAGTGATCTGGTGTTCCCTGCAGTGAAGTCTAAAGTGTATTAAGGTGAAAGGGTGAATACAAGGGAGTACCTTGACAACACCCTCAGGAATAGCTCCAAGTAAAATCTGTTCAGATAGGCCTAAATATTTACTTGTTAAATGCATGGATTATACAATATAATATTCATGATCAGGTTAATAAGATCAACACATAAACTATTCCATGCTATATTGTGGTTATTTGATGGTTCTACCATACCCAGCAAAGATGCCATTGTATAGATGTTTTTTTCGTGAACTCCTGGGTGAGCTTAAGCTTGAGCTTGAGCTTAAGCTTCCATAAAAAAAACATAGTTTATTTATGCAAAAAGTGAAAAATCCATACACATAGACAATAACATCTAGGCATTTTGGGTCATTGCATACAGACCCTTACTCATGACAGGCCTGTATGCAATGACCCAAAACGCGTAGATGCTGTTGTTTGTGTATATGGCTTTTTATCTTTTTGCATAAATAAAACTACGGATTTTTATGGACGCTGGATTTCTCCATAATTTTGTGTCAAGATTGGTGCACCCAATCCAGGTGTTATCTGTGCTTTATGTATTTATGTCGTGGGTGAATTAACAACTACTGAGATCAATGGAAGATATAAACAGCATACAATTGCAAGAAAAAGTAAATTAACATTTTGGCATTGTCTAGGTTTTTTAAATTACTAATAAAATGAGATTTGCTATCCAAGTCACAAACATTTTTTTAGTAGATTTACTTTTGTTCTTGGGTCATTGTCTTGTTGCATCACCCAACAACTCTTTAACTTAAAGTTGTAGACTTATATTCTCCTCTACAATGCATTGATACAGATTAGAGTTCATTGTTTTGCACTGAAGTAGCAAAGAAGCCCAAACCTTAATGCTTACTCAACCATGTTTCACAGTTGGGATGAGGTTTTGGAGATGGCTTGCAGTTCCTCCAAATGTAGCATAATACTGTATTTTGACAATAATACTGGACTCACCTGTCCAAGAACATTTATTGTGGAATAACCAGGTGGCCTTGGGCAAATATGAGTCAAGCCACAGTGTGTATTTTTTTTTTTTTACTGCAGCTTTGTGGTATCTTTCAAGAACGCCATTCTTGCTCAATATATTTCTAAGAGTAGACACATGGATATAGATTTGTGCAGTTTGTAGAGTCTTCTGTCATATTTTTGGTGTTACCTTTGGGTTCTCTCTCACCTACTTTAGGATTCCCCTTTGTGATCTTGGAATGTTTGTAGAAAATCTCTTTAACAGTGGTTACCCCCATGTCTTCAGTAATCCTTCTGTAACCTTTTCCAGCTGCATGTGTCTCTATGACTCATCTTTTGAAGTGTCCTGAAAGATATTTGCACCAAGGCATAGTTCACAGTGACCAGTCTTTCTTAAAGGGCATCTGTCAGCAGATTTGTCCCTATGACACTGGCTGACCTGTTCCATGTGCACTTGGCAGCTGAAGGCATCTGTTTTGGTCCCATGTTCATATGTGTCCACATTGCTGAGAAAAAATATTTTTATAATCAGCCTCTAGAAGCAATGTTTTCAGCTCTCTTTGCAATAACAATGCCCCTGATGCTCCTAGAGGCTCATTTGCATATATTAAAGCATATTTTTTCTCAGCAATGCAGGCACATATGAACATGGGACCAACACAGATTCTTTCAGCTGCCAAGGCCACATACAACAGGTCAGTTAGTTTCACAGGTACAAATCTGCTGACAGATGCCCTTTAAGAAGAACAAAATTGTCAGGTTTTGCAAGCTTTATGTAATAAAACACATTCTTAATTAAAACACTTTTACCAATTAGCTCTTTTAGAAGTCACAGACAACACACGAGATTCACTTACTTTTCATACCTGCAGTGTGATGGTGTGTTCAGTAAAGGACATGAATGGTATGTTTTGTGCATGACTTCAATTAGTTGGATTAGTGCAGGTAGATTGGGTTTGTCTATATTTATGACTTAGATACCAATCAGATCACACTTTATTAGTAATCAATGCAGAATTCCAAGTAATGCCAAAAGATTAATTTGCTTTTTTCGTGCACATGTAGGAGTCCAACACCTTAGATAATCAAACTCATAACATTTCCTCTTGACCCCCCTACCCAGTATACATGGATGATTAACTTAGCCAAGCATACAGGCATTCTCAACAGGCATAACAGGATAAGCAGCAGTTTATCCAATTAGCCCAACCCTTATTTAACCAGATCTTATTTTGTAAGAGTTGTAACATTCAAAAACATATTAGATGGTCAACTGAATCTGTCACAAATGGTGGGTTCAACCAAAATTCATCTAATGTCACCTGTTTATTAGTTAAAATTAGCTCAGAGAACAACATCATTTTGCTTTATCAATAATGTGCAACATATAGTTACCTGGAATGTACATGGTACGGATAAAATTGGCTGGATTTTAAAGGGCTGAGGCTTCCTAAGAATGGGTTTTATCTTGCAAGAATGAATTAGTTCCTTCCTGGACAAGATAAGATTTATTTTTCTTCTGAATAAGGGAAGAGGGAAATTGATGTGATATCACACTGATATTGAAAGACCAGTTGAAAGACCACAACTGTGTTCTTCCGAAAAGCGATGGGAGTGTCCTGGGAGTGCTTTTGTTCTGACTCATGTGGAGTGCTGCTGGCCGGGCCATTTATACAGGATTGTTAGCGGAACGAGTGGACATGTTTGTATTCACATTACCACACCAATATTATCTTTGGCATTTGGACCATTTTAGGGAACCCAACTTGTACAAGGAATACATCCACCAAAATTTCATCAGGTCAACTGTTTGGGGACTGAAAGAGCATTAAAAATCAGGTTAGTGTTCATACTACAGTATAATATACTGATTTGTGCAGTGCTCCAAATGCGCTTATCCTAAGGCCTCTTTCACACGAGCGTCACAGATTGTGTTCAGAGTGTGTTCCGGAAAATCCGCACGCATCCGCACCAATCCGCACCAATCCGCACGCAATCGCAGTCAGTTTTGACGTTTTTCACGCAGCCCTGGCTACATTGAAGTGAATGGGTCTGCGTGAATCACGCATTGCATCCGCACGCAAGTGCAGATGCAATGCGTGATTCACTGATGGTTGCTTAAAGATGTTGTTTGTAAACATTCAATTTTTTATCAAGCGCGTGAAAAACGCTTCAAAACGCATCGCACCTACTTAGAAAAAACTGAACAAACGTACGCAATCGCAGGCAAAACTGACTGCGATTGCGTGCGGATTGGTGCAGATGCGTATGGATTTTCCGGAACGCACCCTGAACGCATCCGGACTGAATCCGTGACGCTCGTGTGAAAGAGGCTTAATACAGTTAATCAGGCAGTAGGTATGGTTGTGGTATCTTTATGTAGTGTGGGGTAGCTGTGGTCTTATATAAGCACTGTTAATGTTTGCACATATTATATGAGGTTTTAAATTGGTGGTTGATAGGGCACCATCATTTCACCAACAACCCCAACATAGTTGCAATACTGGCACCACCTAGATGTGTATGATGTTGTGGTATGGTTATATCATCAGTCACGTGGATCACAGTGTATTTTGGGCATGGAGTGTACATTATGTGTTAGGTTAAAATGTGGGCTCTCTGACAATTACATTTTATTTTTCTACACTTCTCTCATCGTATGGGACATAGAGATTTTTGGACTGCTTATATCCCAGGGACCCGAGGGTGACAGCAACCTTTGCGTTTTCTACAGTTATGTCTCCATAAAGTGGTCCACAGTCTTGCTTTGTGACTTGCAAGCTCTCCAGCTTCTCCCGATGATGTTTGTGAGGGCTTCCCTGTCTTGTCTCTTACGAGCTCTTTTAAACTAAGGGGACTCATGTCAGCATATAATGGGCTTTACCAGGGCTACCTTTTTGGAGCTCTTTTGCTCATAGCTTTCCTTGGGCTTTCTCTCTCTTCCAGCCCACTGGAACACTTCTCGTTGGTTGAGACCTAGACCTCTGCTATAAAACAGCAGATCTACCTTCCATGCACCACACTGCATACATACTAACTCACCTGGAACCAAAGATACACCTTTATAGATGCACCTAATACACTGTCCTATCAAGTTGTGGCATGGCACCTGATAACGCTCACTGTCAAAACAGTGTAGGGCTCCCCTGGTATGCATTCCGGGTGCCAACTGCACTAGGTGGACCTAGTGATAGTATAACTTATAGCAGGTTGCCAGCCTCTTTACAAATATGGACTAAAGCTCACAAATTCAGAGCGTACAACTTACGGTATTAAAAAACAGTGGATATTTTTCTTAAAATAGTAGTACTTGTAAGGCAGCAAGTGAGATTTACTTGTGGTTTATCTGCAGTGACCAAGTGGGTCACTAGTAAAGAGTTAATATTGTTATTTATTGACCAAGTACTTAAATGGTTAAAGCCTTCTTTTTCTTGTGCACTGTAAATCCCAAAAGGTAATGTATAGACAGCAAACAGTTGGCCGCATTTTAGAGAATATTTCAGGTTGATGGGCTAGGAATCTTTGCCGGACAGCCCTAGAGTGAGAATGCGTATGTGGGAGCTGCTTACAGCTAGGTCGATTCCAGGGAACCTTCATCCCTGACACTGAAAGCTACCAAAAAAGCAAATAAATTGACTACCCCTAAGAGAAAGAGAACGGTTGTTCATAGATAGTTTGGACTCACTTTTCAATGCAGTAAGGTGAATGGTCATTTTGGCATCAGCCTCTACTGTATGTGGAAAGGGTTAATTTCCTCTGCCACACATTTAAGACAGACTGGCCATTCAGATCTAAGTTCTGCACCCAGGAAGTAGGAAGTATTAATGACAACAGAATTTCGCACCTGTGGTAATTTGGGAAGATTGAAAAGTGCAAAGTGTATCTAGAGAGGGAGGGATTACTACCATTAATGGTGTTACTGCTTATATACAGCCTTTTTTGAAAAAATCCTACTGTGTGATACACCTTAGAAGTAAACCTAATTCATACCGAGGTCTGGTCATTGACTGCATCATCTATCTGCTGATCCCTATCACTTTGTTCTCCTGCTTTGCACCTTGCTAATCACCCCAGCTGCGACCTGGCAGGAGATACACAAAAGTCCAGGGTGTGCTCAGAGAAAACAAGGGTGCACCCTCTCTTTATTGTACTGTACCTGCCTGAGAAGAGCTAAAGACAGATTGCCAAAGTACGAACCACTACCACCATCATTGCCGTGGCCACCACTGCCCCACATATCCCCTGTGGCCTGCTGTATGCTACACATTTATCTTAAATGCAGGGAGTGTAGCTATAGGGGAAGCAGTGGAAGCTGCTCTTTTGGGGCCCAAATTTAGAAGGGGTCCACCTAGGAGGAGGACTATAATATTTTATTGTCAGGGCCTCCTCAACATTACTATAACAATGCAGCCAGGCGGTGGGGAAAGCAAATCGTATGCTTGGCTGCATAGCTAGAGGTATAACGAGCAGAAAGAGGGAGATAATGATCCCTCTGTATAGAGCTCTAGTGAGACCACATCTGGAATACTGTGTTCAATTCTGGAGACCTCACCTGCAAAAGGATATTGCTAAAATAGAACGGGTCCAAAGAAGAGCTACAAAAATGGTGGAAGGTCTAAAACATAGAACTTATCAAGAAAGACTCCGAGTTCTTAATATGTATAGTCTGGAGGAAAGAAGAGAAAGGGGGGACATGATTGAAACTTTTAAATATGTTAAAGGACTGAATAAAGTTCAGGAGGGAAGTGTTATTAATAAGAAACAGAACACAAGAACAAGGGGGCACAATCTGAGGTTAGTTGGGGGAAAAATCAAGAACAACATTAGAAAATATTATTTCACTGAAAGAGTAGTAGAAGCTTGGAACAAACTTCCAGCAGAGGTGGTTGATAAATCCACAGTAACTGAATTTAAACATGCCTGGGATAAACATGTATCTATCCTAAGATAAAAATAAAAGGATAATAAAAGGGCAGACTAGATGGACCAGGTGGTCTTTTTCTGCCGTCAATCTTCTATGTTTCTATGTTTCTATAACATGACATTATATACTGTATTTAGACACTTTAGGAAATGGACAGAATGGCTGCTGGAGCATGGGAGGAGGGGGTTGTGAAGAAGTTTTCAGTGGGGGGGGCGGCCATCAATTTGTTTTGGGGTCAAGTCATTTCTAGCCACGGCTTACATGCCTGTACTGATTATTACTAAATGTTTTCATTTTAGATAATTTTAATTTCTTTCATTGCTTGAAATTAGGCCCTTATATGTAAACTATGTAGCAGGTAGTAACAGCATCTACAAGTTCATGACATCTTCCAGCTTAATTAGATACTTTTGTTTAATTTTTGCCCAACTAAGCATACTCTTCTCCAGATGTCTGTATGGAATGTTTAGATGTATTACAATATATGGCAAAGACTTTGCAATCAAAAGTACTGAGCTTGCAAATGTCTCCTAATTTTAATAACTTCTTGTTGTAATTACAAAGTCTTTGAGTGAAATGATTTAATTAGAAAGTAATCAAGATGTGTCTACTGTTAATTGAAAGAATTATAAAAGATCCACTATTATAATAAATTCCTGTAGTAACGAGATTACATTTTTTCATAATTATTTTTACAAAATGATACAGATGGAAAAAAGTATTATGCTTATGGCGACGTTCCACCAATTTACTACTTGTTTATGCAAAAAGATTTTTTTTTCTATGTTCGTTAGCAACTTATCTAGGTAATAATAACAATCAAGAATATAGAAAGGATATGAAAATTATGCAAAATTTTAGGTGAAAAAAGTTAGCTAAAAAGCTAATGATGCTTGCTAACTAGAGATAAGCAAATTAATTGTAAACTAATCAGAATTGACTTAAATTTTGTAAAAATTTAAGGTGGATCTGAACCTGAATTTTAGTGATTCAATTCAGGTGAATTTGGGGGTGGAAGAGAAGGAGAATGTGAGGAGGGGGTAGGGAGATAGTAAATAAAAAGCTATATACCTTTTGTTTTACAAAAGTGAGAAACAAGAGAGAAAATCTAAGGGGGTCATTTATTACAAAATATATGTCACTTTTTGGCATATTTAAGGCACAGATTTTGTCACAAAGTGGTTTTGCGGCAAAATCTTCAACTTTTTCCCGTTCCCCGAAGTGGTGAGAAAGGGGGCATGGCATTGGTTGGGAAGGGGGCCTGTCTCATTTACCACCTTCTACGCCAGTTTTTGGCATGGAAATGGTCTTAAGCTATGCCAGCAAGGATGCTGGCATAGTTTAAGCTATGTTGCCATGTTTGTGCCTCTACATAACTTTACCGCATCTGCCACAAGATCATGGGGATTAGGACTAGCATATAAATCACTGATCTTAATAAAAATGACCCCATATAAGTTCTAGGAGACTTCAGAGTATCATACACAAATTTCAGACCAACTGGAGCACTTATATGGTATTTCAGATATGATTGATTGAGTCTCAAATTGAATTAAATCAAATTTTGAGAAATTTACTTATTTCTAATGCTAGCTCTTATATTTTGGTTTTCCAAAGATTAGGCATCAAACTTACAAGGTCATTGAAACTCACAATAGAAATATCTTTTTATTGGATCACGCATAATTTCCAGTTACCTGGTTGGAGAAGCAAAGTTGCAGCTAGAGATGAACGAAGTTTTGAAAAATTCGATTTGGCTGCTTTGCTGAATTTTACACAAAAAGCCGTTTTGTGACTAATTGCTTCATCACTAAGCGCATTTCTTTGTAAGTACGTAGTTGGTGCAATAACAAGGAGCGGCGATTGTGCTGCTCCTCATTATTGTACTCCAGAGATACCACTTCATAGCTGATCGCAGCATCTGATAGGAATAAGACAGTGTTAAATTTTAAAATACTAATAATAATAATACTTACCCGATCCATTTTCTCATGACAGGCTGGCTGCCACCATCTTGCTTGAAGGTCTGGCACTAAATCTCATGTGGCCCGAGATGGTGGTATCACACTAGCCAGCATGGTGACATCAGACATCACTATGTACAGGATTTCGGTCAAGATCTTCAAGCAAGATAGCAGGCGCCGGCCCGTTGTGAGTAAATGGTTCCGATAAGGCTAGCTACACTAGCGGCAGCCTTTTCTGGCAGGCTGTTCCCACGGGGGAACAGTCTGCTGGATCCGTGCTACCGCTAGTGCATCATTCCCTAGAAATAGTTTTATACTGGATGCCTCTCGGCATTTTTGCCTTGCTGCAGCTGGACCTCCTACTGGCGTGCACTAGCAGTAGTATGGGTGTTCCCCCACCGGAAAAGGAAAAGCCTGCTGGAGAAAGCTGCCTCTAGTGACAAACTAGCTTAAGTATTATTTTTTTGTTTTTAAACTATTTCAGGTTAAATAAATTTGCTACCATCAAGCACGAGGAAATTTGGCTTTGCGGGAAATTGAATTTATCCTGAAATTCGTATTAGTTCATCACTATTTGTAGCCATAGATATCGTAGACATTGTATTAAGTTATTCCTTTAACAGAAATCTACAAATTACAAATTACAATAAAGCAAGCCTTATTCACACATAGTAGAAAAAGTCTGAGGGATTTGCATGCTTCACTATTCAAATGTGACAGAACTGCCAACAGAGGCTTCAAATGGCCATATGAACATAGATTTACACGTGCAAACAATATTATTTATACATAGCTTTGTACACTTATTTCAAAGTTGAGTTTTCTACTGTGCCTTACAACTACTATGCATTTCTGATGTGTTATTCAATCTCTGATGACTTGAAGCCATCTGTTAACCTTATGAATTAGACCTTATGTTACAAGCATACAGTTTTTTGGAGTTGGTCTGTTTTTGTCATTTTATTGATATACTTTTGTCATTTTCCATGCCAGCTGCTAATTAGAAACCATCAAAGAAACATCATCTTCAAAATGTTTTTTTTTCCACCAGCAACCAAAACGTGGAAGCCTGCCACTTGTCACTTCTGCAGCGCAAGAAAAGAACAGTGTTTGAACGTATGAATCAATCAAGCAAACTCTGTGTCTTTTCTCGTAATGTTTCCATTTCAATTGATTTACAGACATTGATCATAAGAAAAACAATGTGTTGGAAAATTGAAGAAAGGCAGGCAGCAGAACTTGATTTAAGCATGTACATAAGCTTGTGTGTATGCCAGACTGTAATCCCATTTACAAAAGATGTCTGTGACTTCCTGCAACGTGAAGTTTGGCTGGGCAAAAATAAAGGGATTCAAACATTTGCAACAGCAATTGAAAAAGAATAATCCCGTTAAAAAGGGGTATTTGTAACTCAATATTCATAGAAAGCTATTTATTTTTTTTTACTTTTCATGTCAATAATACTATACCATTTAAAATGAAATATTGTCCTTTAGCAGTTAGAACAGAGAGATAAAACTCCTTTATAGGTAAGTAAGCTATATTCATTTACTGCAGCTGGGGGGGGATGTTATCTGCTAGTATAATAATAGATGTAGAATTTAGGATAGCAATAAGACAGCTACATTGTTTTCTTGATAGGCCTAGATAAAGGTGCCCATAGAAGATGAAGAATTGCATTGTAATGTATAATGCTCTATTTGAGTTACTACAGGGGGGGCTCTCTTTGTCCCCAGAGAATGGTCTGAGTGAAAAAAATCAAGCAAGGCTGCTTGCAGCTCCCAAAGTCCAAAGAGGAAGTTAAAAGCCAGGACAGGAAGTAGAAAACACGGAGTGACTTAAAAAATATAGCTAGAGATCCACACATTTCTGTTAAAAAGGGATGGAGGGGGATTATATAGAATATATTTTTTTAAACATGATGGTAGTGTCCCTTTTAGAAATTATCCTTTTAACTTCTTGATAGACAAGAACATTTTTTGAAGTCAAAGGCGTCATATACTTTTTAATGTCCTTAAATATGTCTGTAAAGGTGACCATACACTCACCAAACTGATTTTTTCCACCCTTTTGATAGACAACCTTTCCTGGCCAAGAAACTGCAGAGTAGGCTGTCACTCCTTGTAGTGCAAGGGAGCTATGGAAAAGCATAGATTACTCTAATGGGAGCTACTGAAACAGCAGAGTACTAGCCGGTTCCACTGTTTGTTGCCCGCTTGGTGCTTAGTCTCATCTCACCATAATAAATAACCTGAACTGGCTTCTCCAACACCATTTAAAAAAGACAAACACATCACATTTTAGTAAGTGGAAATAAGTGCATTATTTTAAGGGAATGTCCAGAAAAATATGGATGGTTGGCAATCCTGCTTAGATTACTGGCTCTTGATCACCTATCCCCTGGGGACAAATGCCTATATTAGGGGTATTTCTTGTGCAGATTGTGGCTCAAAGGTCCTTTGCGCCACAACATCTGACTTTTTGCCGCTTATGTCAGTTCTAAAAAAGTGATAGTGGCATGGAAGGGAAAGGGAACAGGCCGGGAGGCCGTATCATTTACCATTTTCTACGCCTGGTTTAGGCCTAGAAAATGGTCTAAATGTAAGACAGCTCAGAAGCTGTCTTACATTTAGAAGCAGCGGTGGATCCGCCGAAGTTCTGTAGAAGCCGGTACCTCTTCATAACTCCGGCAGATGCACTGCCAGCTACAGAGTATATTAAGACCAATGTCTAAAACTTTAATAAATGACCCCCTAAGTTCTTAAAAGGATTCTTTATTATAGGCACATTCCCTTATAGCATTTATCATTTATAATGGCTTGTTTTTTTCTAGGGAACAATTATCAGGGGGAATAAAATAGCCATTGCCCTATTAGCACATAGAAAACCAGTCCTACTAACAGAGTTGGACGTGTTACTACAAAGCATTTCATAAAAAAGCTATCTCAGCTCTCCTCACTACTCTTGCTGTCATGAATTATGATCCTACATACATGTGTGTACTAACAGAGCAAGGTGAAATTACAGAGGTGAGGAAGGGTGGTGGATGTGGCTAAGGAGCAGCTGCTCTTGTAGACAGCCTACTATGGTATATACCACATCCCTACATCAGTCTGTCTTTTCTATACTGTATGTGTGCTACTGTCTCCATGCACCTGAATCTATCTCACACCCTATGTTCTCCATATGAGTTACAATGCAAAATATAACAGTAGTGTCATAATTAGAGATGACTGAATCTATTCTTTAGAATCAAATTATACCAGAATGTTTACAAAAACTCACATTCTATAGAATTAGAATCTTGAAGAAATTTGCTTACATGTATCTCTAGTCTTAACTTCACTGGTATGTTCACAGTTTAAGTGCACAGCAAAAGGCATCAATTCACGTCAGCTGAAGTGCATTAATTTTTAAGGGGTGGTGGTCAATGCTTTGCAGTTGACCCTCCTTGAAAGTAAGAGAAGGAACTCATTGATTAATGCGTTTGTGCCTTCTGTACTGTATGTATTCCTTTGTATCAATCCTCCGGTATTTTATAGGGTACAATGGAACTTGGTCTATTGGTAAAATTGCTACTGTAAGCTAAAGTTTGATAAAGCCGCGAGAACAAAGTCATCTCAAAGTGGACATACTGTATCCTTTAATGGTTGTTCTATCATTCCACAGCAGAATTTATAATACCAGGAATTACACTTCTGAAACGGATAATAAAAATCAATGTCTTTGCAAGGATGATCTCATGTTATCCATTTTATTCTTGGAATCAGTTTCTGGGCCAATTACTGTATATTATTTTCTGGAACTGGTATGGAGTCACTATGGTGACAAAAGTAAATGGAAAGAGGTACCAAACAAGAAATTGCTATCATAAAGATATCGTCTTTTTTTTTTTTCTTATAAATTTTAAGATTTAGTTTCAACACATTGCAAGTGAGAAGTGCCAAATGCTAATTAGAGCCCATCAAATACATAGTGCATTAAATATTCAGATTTTCAACCGTGAGGAGCTAAGAAGTGGATGTCTGCCATGTTACTCCAGTAACACAACACTCGTTGCCAAAACAGTGCTGATATATTAGGCTTTATCGGAGTTCCACTAGCTATTTAGTTTAGTTATGATCCTTGAAATATTCACATATTCAACAAACTTTCCACCAGTGTTTTTAAGGCTTAAATTATGCCGTGATCAATCAACTTCACTTATTTTATTTATTATCCATTTGTCTCATACAGACCACATTTGTGTCTGATAAATATAAGGCAAACTTAATGAAATGCTGAATAATCAATTCGCTAAAAGCAATGTATTATTTTATTGTGACATAAATTATTTTTCACATTCAATAAACTTCGATTTTTTTTCTGCTAGTTTCTCTTTTGAAATACATTCAGTTTGTTGCCTTGACTTTGAGGATGATGTCCCAATGATGATAGTAACCACTTTGCACGAGAGCTCTCTCAGTAAATACATTGCTGGCACATCTCAGCTAGAACATGTTCCTGAATAGTTTGTGAGGGCCAGCCAGTGACCTCCACCAATC
This sequence comes from Rhinella marina, assembly GCA_900303285.1. Classification (NCBI taxonomy): domain Eukaryota; kingdom Metazoa; phylum Chordata; class Amphibia; order Anura; family Bufonidae; genus Rhinella; species Rhinella marina. The sequence goes on along the minus strand of ONZH01006406.1, from coordinate 9,974 downwards.
CATTGAAAGGGCCATGCTGTTACAGCTTCCGTTGGCTTCATTTGGCTTTTCCTGGAAGCCACATGGTTAACCATGTAAAGAAGTCAAGAAGTGCTTAGAAGAGAATAAAATGCACTGCACTTTTGACCATTATTTTGTTCTTGATTTTAGTGTGGATAAAACCAGTTGGGTCCTTTTTTATTTATTTTTTTACATTAACCTTTAACTATTAACCATTTTTGTGTTTTCATTTTTCACTCCCCACCTTCCCATAGTCCTAACCCACCCCCCCATTCACATAGCCTTATGAGGGCTTATTTTTTGCAGGGGTAGAATTGGGAAAAACACAATTTTGATAAGGGTCTTATTTATTTATTTATTTATTTATTTATCTATTTTTTACACAGTACACAATGCGGTAAAATTGAAAACTGCTATCTTGATTCTCCAGGTCAGTACGGTTACAACGATACCACACTTGTATAATTTTTCTTGTGTTTTAATACTGAAAAAAAATTCAAACATTTGAGAAAAAAAGAATTATCACCATATTCTGACCCCTATAAGTTTTTGTAGTTATGTTTGTGGGGCTATATGAGGGCTCATTTTTTGCGGGGTGATCTGTACTTTTGAGTGATAGCAATTTGAAGTCTGTGTGCTTTTTTATGACTTTTAAAATTAGTGGGGAGTTGAAGTGACAAAAAATTTGTCTGTTTGATTTGGCTGTTTTTATTTTTTTCTTTTTTATGCCGTTTTGCCGTATGCCATTAATATTGTTATATTTTAATTGTATCGCCATTTTCATACGTGGTGATGTCTATTATGTTTATTTTTTTATTGGTTAAGTATTTTTATTTTAAGGAAAGGAGGTGATTTGAACTTATATATTTTTATTTTTTTAATTTGTAAAAACTTTTTTTTACCTTTTTTTAACTTTTTTAAGTCAATCTGGGTGACAATAACTGGCAATTATTAGATTGCCTTTGTGTTCATTGATGACTATATAGCCATCATTGAACACTTACTTTCCTATATAACAATACAGTGCTGCCATCTAGTGGCTTGTATTGGTATATTCCTCTAATAGACTCCGAAGCCTGCTTGAGGCTTCAGTCCCTGCTTGAGGCTTCGGTCTATTAGAGCAATGTAACAGGTTCCTGGATCTCAGCTTTGAGCGGAAACACGTGGCTTTTGCTTTCAGACTGCTCTGATGCCATGTCTCATTTGTAAATGTATGCGATCAGCCTTGTCTTCATTAGGGCTCACAGCTTAAATTCCAAATCAACTTACATTTTTCTTGTATGGGAGGAAACTAGAATATAGGTAGGAAACCCATGCAAACACAAGAAGACCACATGAGCCCCATGTTCTCCTTGGATAAATTTGAACCCCAGACCCCAGTGATGCCAGGCAACAATACTAATTTTTAAACCAATATGCTGCCTATAGGTGATTTTTCCAGTGCTTGCTACTATCCACCTACTTACATGAAAATACAGGACTTTAATTTTAATTAATTTTGAATAATCAGTTCTCCTAAGATGCTTTTTTTCTAAATAATACATAGGGGAGAATTTATGATGAGGGCAATATTTGAGGTCGGATTTGCTTTCATCTGCGATGGCATTCTTTGTGCCAAAATTTACCAAATGTTGCACAATGTTAAATTTGGTGAATGTTTAAACCTAACACCTTTGCCTACATATGTTACTCCAGTTTTTTTTTTTTTTTTTATCACTTCCATAATGTGGTGAGTTTGTGACTTCTATTAAAATTTCACAGCGATAAATCTGTATTGAAACTTATTTACAAAGTTAACCAAATCTGATTTCCCAGGAAAAGAGTGAGAGTAAAATAAGCCTAAATAAGTATCAAAAACATTATTTGTGCTTTTCTAAAGCCAGAATATTGAACTGTGGAGCTTTTTAAATCCCCTGAGTTTTTTGTTGTAGTTCAGATGATTGATCGGACCATCTTACTAACAGTTCTTTTTGTTCTGATGAGAAGTTCATTTCCAACTAACTGTAACGTAAGACAACTTTTTAGACTCTAAAATTCTTATTAATAAAGCACATGCAAATGATAACCTTTATATTCACGGAGATAAACATTTGTGAAAATAATTATGTTGGGTATTCATGTATTAATCAGCAAGAGATATTCAAGATTTTGTAGGACATTTTTGGCATATTCTTCAAATACTTGAAATAGACTGAGCTATATTACAAAAAAAAGTGTAAATTGAAGATCCTAGGACCCAGTTCAAAATCTGGATCTACATCATCTATGTGCTTTCTATAATATTGCTATCTTAATATGTGGTAAAGAGGTCTTTGGGCCTACTAAGAAGCGTGGGACCTGTAGCAATTGCTGCCTCTATAGCTACATCCTTGGCCACCAAACAGATATTGTGTGCAACAGGTACTTTTCAGATATTCTTACTTGAGGGTGGACCACACATTGATAAAACCAAGATGCCCAATATGTAAGAAGGGTCAAAGATATCATAAGACAGAGGTTTCATAAGACAGAGTGCTTTATGGTGGATCCCAAACACACATCACAGGAAGTACCAGAACCCATTTATTTTGCTGATCAGTGGGTGTCCCAGGGTTAGTATAGTCCAATAAGATCCAGAGCTTCTGAGATTTAAAGTAGTGGACCATTATTCACACAGCACCCAAAAAAAGAGATGCATAAAGAGGAAAAAGGATCAGCCAACAGCAACTTTATAATGGTTTCCAGGTGAAATTTCCTGAATTGGCTTAAGGTTTAAATGACTACAAAAAAGCAGAAAAAAGTAATGAATGATGGCTCTTAAACAGCAGACTGCATGGTATTATTTACTGCTACTATTATTTGTATTTATCCAAAATATTCAGCCATAAGCACATATACGCAATACTTTCATCTATTTCAATGAAGTCTATATCCGGCAACTTTATTGCTGCATTCAAAATGGGGAAAGTTAATCATTTCTCCCGAATAAACATTTGTAACATTGCTGAAATAAATAATCCTTAATAATCCTATGAAATGTAGCAGCAGTCAAACCTTGTATTTGAAATAATACACATGCTTTATTTCATTTGCGTTTTTATGATATTTTATGATATGTAATGTCTTTATAATTTCTACCAATTCATATTAGAGCTGCCAACCACTGTGAATTTAAATAAGTACATAGCATGTGAAGAAAATGAATGCTTTGTGAAATGTCCCATTTAATCCATGGAGAATATAGGGACAGGAGGGGAAGGACATCTTTAAACTGAGACAATAAAGGAGTGCATTGTCTCCACTGGAAGCAGAACTGGATATCTATTAAATAAACCATTTACTGTAACTGCATTAGGTTGTAACTTTACTGTGTGTTAATTACTTATGAAAAAAGTATTTATACAGTATATACTTTGAAAATATGCATTTTTTTTTAAAAATTACATTTATTCTGCAGAAGGCCAAACAAATAGCCAGTGTCATTAAAGGGGTTTTCCGGGATAGATATATATTATGCTCAGGAAAGGTCATCAATATGAGATCGGTAGTGGTCTGACACACCCACCTCAACAGCTATATGAAGAGGCTGAGGTGCTCTATGAGCACTTAGATCTGTTTCTATACCCCATGTGATATGAAATTCATCTCTCACATGGCCTAGGCCAAGCTCAGCCCCATTTACATAAATGGGGATGAATTACAATACCAAGCACAGCTGATTGGTGAGGGAGCTGGGAACTGGACCCCTGCTGATCTCATATTGATGACCTATCCTGAAGATAAGTCATCAATATGTGAATCTAATATGTATAATATGTATATGTATCTATTTAAGAACCATCTCCACAGAGCCCTGATCTCAACATAATTGAGTCTATCTGGGATTATATGAATGACCCGACTTCACATGGGTATATTTCAACTATTTAATTTAATGTTTGTGTGTGTGGTTAACAGATATCAACAGTAACCTCCACAGTGTTCTCCCCCTTAAAATATGATCTCCATAGCACCCTTAACAGTGATCTCCACAGTGCCAACCCCCTAACAGTAACTCCCAACAGCAGCTCGCCCCCTTAACAGTGGTCTTCATAGCACTACTACCCCTTTACATTGATCTCCATAGTGGCCTGCCTCCGAAACAGTGACCTCTACAGTGCCCCGCTCCCTTAAAATATGACCTCCATAGCACCCTGCCTTCTTAACAGTGACCCCCACAGCGGACCAACCCATTAACAGTGACCCCCCCACTGCACCCCACCCCCTTAACAGTAACTTCCACAGCACCATGCCCCTTAACAGTGACCTTCACAGTGGCCCGCCACCTTAGAAGTAACCAGCACAGTTCCCTGTCATCTTAAAATGTGACCTCCACAGCACCCTGCCTCCCTTAAATGTGATCTCCTTTGCAGCACGTACCACCCACAGCATCCCACTCCTTAACTTTTACCTTCATAGTGGCCCGCCTCCTTAAAGGTGATCTATATCAGTGAAGAAAAATGGTCGAGTTGTTATAGAAACCTGGCGTAAAACTGTGTGCATGTCAAGTCTGAAGGACCTGCAAGCTTCTATTTGCTAATAAGGGTCATGTGACTGTGTGTATGACAGTTAGGATATGAGTGGAAGACCTGAATTCCATTTTTCTTTTCAACTGTGGCGTCATAAAAGTCACTTAAGCTGAAACTCACAAGGACTACAGTTCTTTGAATGTTCTGTACAGTTTGAGTAAATATGATGTAATCCTTTTCATAATAATTAAATTGAATATCTTGTTTTTTCAACTATTCTAGAATTTTTATTGACCTTCAAATAATGTTGATTCTGAGATTATATAAGTAATGCAACAGTGCTGACATTGTCATTTAACTGCATGACTGTTCAGGAGACAACACATTGATTAAAGGTGATTCAATATGTTATCCTATCTACTACTAACTTCAATAATAAAGAATATAATACTTTACTACTGCACCTATATAAAATAGAATTACTGTATATTGCCAAGGCATCGTAGTGTTGCAATTCGCTCATTTAGATGCAGGGACAGGCTTCTAAACATGCGATTTGATCACATTTTGCACAGCAATATGTACCCTCAGCTGTTCCAAGACTACATAGATTGCACAAGATGTGCACAGAACTACAATGCAATGCAATAAAAGATAAACAAATGAATAAATTCAGTTTCCTCCTAAAGTCTCAAGTCACAAACTCAAAAAAAAATGTCACAATTTTTTTTTCTCCCAGTTAAAATCAGATAGTAGCACATCTCCTTTTCTTCTAATCTGTGTTTATTTTCTGATTACATATTTTTTATATATATTTCCTGAATGTGATTATGGGGCGACCATCTTACCTGAACTGTTATTAACAGCATTTAGAAAACATTAAGAACATTTCTTTATGGCAGCACCATGGGCAATAGACAAATATTCAGGAGGAGATCTCACTGACTCTTGTGGGAGAGGTCATTGTACAAGGAAAGAATAGATAAACTCTGACAATCACCTATTGTACATCGTGGATCCTGTCTTATTACACAGAGGTGATAATATTACAGGCAGGATTAGAATGACAGATAAGCAGGTGACTGCAGTAAAGTGATCTGTACAGGCCTTATTACCATGAAAAGTTAAACATAACACCAAAAATTATTTAAAAAATATGCTAAAAATGAAAACATGATTTAAACCATAGGTCATTTTCTGATTAAACATTCCCCTTAAGATAAAACACACTTGGGATCAAAACACAAGGTCAATGGGGAAGGTACTGCTGTTATAGGGGATATGATGGCTAGAAGGTTGGAGGAGGTTTAAACTAAGGGCTGGGGTGAGGGGGGAGTAATTACATTATAAATGGGGGAAATAGTGTATATAGCGCAGACCTGGGGCTAAGTAATGGAACTGGGTGGGGAATGGAGTGAGGGATGGGAACAGTTCACAAGGAAAGAAGTAGGGTAAAAAATATATTTACAAAAAAACCTCTTAATTGTATGTATAATAAAGGCAGAAGCCTGACTTAAAAATGGTATTAGTAATTTCTGAAGAGGACTATGACGTAATGGGAATACCTAAGACATGGCTGGATGATAGCTATGACTGGGCAGGACTGGGGGGGGGCAGAAAACCTGGATCAGCAAATCAGGGGGGCAGTATGCAGGGAAATGCCTAGATGAATCAGTGGAAGTGCCATAGTGTGTTTAGCTTTTGAACTAGAAGTCTGTGTGTAGCAGTATTTGCAAAAAAAGACAATTCCAAAATCAACTTTTGTAGTGTGATAGGGGCACCACTGGGAAAGTATAAGGAAAGAATATAAATATATAGATGCATAGATTTTAGGGAATGTTGAGGTAAAAGTTTGAGGCACCTCCTGCAAGAACAAAAATATATATTTTTTTTGTGAATAGAGTTAAAAAAAGAAAAAAATATTTCATTATTGCCAGAACAGCACCCCAACAGCATTCTGCTGCAAACGCTGAGCAAATACAGTTTTATTTAGTGCATGGTAGTGTGTTATATTCGTCCATGTTATTAAACATGCTGTAATATGGTAAAATAATTTATGCCAATAGTGTTATTTTTATACCAGTGATATTAAATTCAGAGTTTATAAAAATTTCAATGCCAAAACTACATTGTCATATTTAGTTTTGAGCGAATAGAAGAATCTGAAGCGGAATTTGATCCAAAAATGTTAGAAAGTAAGAGTAAGAAGCCCAGGAATAAGAGATCACCCATAATACAGTGCAGACATCAGCAGATGGCCATCCCCAGTGATGTCAGTGCCCTATAAAAATCCCTCCCAGTTTCCACCATTTTACAGTCGACTGAGCAAAGCTTAAATTGGAGAATTTTGAATAGGGACACTGCATGGACAGTGTAGGGAAATCATAGGGAGAGTTTTTACACATTGTATAGAGAGCATACGGTGGGTGCAGGGACAGTGCAGGATGAGTAATCTGAAGCTGAAGGAATCCATAGGAGACACAGTTTGCATCACTCCCTGCTCAGAGCTGCCTAATTGAACAATGTCTACCTTGTTTAATAGATGGCTTTACCTTGGGTAAAGCTACCTTAAGTGCCTTTACAAGTTCGGGTACCCGGATTTTTCACTGGAGTCCGGGTTCGGGCTTGGGGTTTCGGCCAATTTATGTACTATTTTATTACTTTGTGTTATAACATGGTTATATTGGAAAATAACATAACACTTAAGACAGAATGCAAAAGGAACACCTTTGGAGGCATTCCATTTTGAATTCCATCTTAATAGAAGTCTATGGGCAGCATAACGGATTCGTCTTGACAGGACACCCACATAACGGAAAACAAAGATGGATCCGGTATGCTACCCATAGACTTCTATTATGACGGAATGCAAACATTGACGGGTTAATGGGGCTTAAATTTGGTTAAGGCCAGCTTCTTATATATCTAGTAGCCCAGCTCAGTTCCCTCCGGCGAGGTGCAAGACCTGCCATAGGGAAACTGAAGCTAGCACTGATCGGAATCATTCATATTCCACCAGTACATCACTGATAATGCCAGATGTCAAATAATGAAAGAAACCAGATACTGAAATTATTATTATATTATTATTATTATTATTATTATTATTATTATTATATTTTTTTACTATATATTTGAAAGCATGGTGCTATACATCAAGAGGGGGTTACACATACATAACAACAACACAAGTACAATAGGCATGAAAGTAGTAACAGACTGATGCAGAGGGGGAGAGGACCCTGCCCACAAGAGCTTACAATTTATAAGTGAAGAGGAAAGAACACAGTAGGTGAGGGTAAAATCTGCTCATCTGGCTGTGTGGTGGCAGCATGCTCATTGCAGGTGGTAGGTTTTCCTGAAGAGGTGGGTCTTCAGGTTACATTTCAAGATTTGATAGTGGAGAAGAGTCTGATGTACTGGGGTAGCAAGTTCTAGAGTATGTGAAAGGCACATGAGAAATCTTGTAGACAAATGTGTGAAGAACAGATGAGAGGAGAAGAAGTAGGTCCTGTGAAGATTGCATATTAAGGGCTCGTGCACACGAACGTATTTTCTTTCCGTGTCCGTTCGCTTTTTTTTGCGGACCATATGCGGAACCATTTATTTTAATGAGGGCACAGAAAAAATGGACGGTACTCCGTATGCATTCCGTTTCCGTATGTCCTTATTTGTGTTCTGCAAAAAAATAGAACATGTCCTATTATTGTCCGCATTACGGACAAGAATAGTACTGTCCTATTGGGGGCCAGCTGTTCGATTCCGCAAAATACAGAATGCACACATATGTCATCCGTATTTTCTGCGGATCTGTTTTTACGGATCCGTTTTTTCATACGGTCGTATGCATGAGGCCTAAGTGTGTAGATGTATCTGGAAAGCAGGTCAGAGAAGTAAGGAGTGGACAGGTTATGGATGCCTTATATGTAGTTGTTCGTGTTTTAAACGGAATTTACCAGGCTATGGAGAACCAGTGATGGGATTGACCCAAGGGAGAGGCAGAGGGCAAACAAGGGGAGAGGAGGATTATTTGAGCAGCAGAGCTGAGAATAGATTGGATGAGTCCTAGATGGGAGGCCACAGAGGAGAATGTTGCTGTAGTACAGGCGGGAGATGATGAGGGTATGCCCTAGCATTTTAGTTGACTCAGGGGTGAGGAAGGAGCTAATACAAGAAATACTCTTGAGTTGAAAGGGGCAGGTGGAGGTAAGGGTTTGGATACATTACATACAAATATATCAGTTGGACAATTATAAATGTGAAGGAAGCCTAAGGAGAACGATGCTTATCTTGGACATTATGCATGTCAGAAGAACCTAGTGTGGCCATATTACACCTATTTGAAGTAGTCCTTAGACTGTATTTATTCTGTTTGTTCCCTTTGGTTATATATCACTCTAGCCCCGATGTCTTCTGAATTATTTTATCCTGCATAATTTTCAAAATGTATCCTATTCTCTGAAAGTCACTTTTTTCTTATAGAAAGGACATTTTAACTTGTTAATTTGTTAACTTGTTCTTATTCTTAAAATACCTCAGAATGATAAGATACAGTGGGAGGACAGCTGAATCCTGACACTGCCAATATATGAGCAAAACAAGATTTTGTTTTTCAGAGTAATTTAAGGATATCTCGACCTCCATATGTTCTGTTACAGAATGAAGATTTTAAGCAAATAAAATTACATAAAATGAAATTAGGTCTTTTTCCAGCAATTCAAGTAAAGCACCAGCATACTTTGCTCACATATGGGTGAACATGCAAATATATTTATAGAAACTCAATTAATTCATTAATATTTTCAAATTATTGTACAGTACACTGATGTTTTCTTGATGGCCATACATGACAGCTATGTAATGTTCATTCAGCTCATGAATGAGAATCCCCAATGAAATTGCGTAGGGTCCTTATTAAGATACTTTATACAGCTTGGATCATATTTTTCTTTTGAGCAAGCTACATTAGAGTTTATCTTAGCAGAATAAGTTGTTATATCTTTGAAGAACTTTGCTAAACTTGACCTTGACATTTCACGATTAATAGATTCAACCATTAGATTAAGAGGACACAGAAGAGGACAGTATACTGCTACAGATGGATCTGGATAGACTGGAGGCTTGGGCAGAGAAGTGGCAGATGAGGTTTAACACTGACAAATGTAAGGTTATGCATATAGGAAGGAATAATGCAAGTCACCAGTACATACTAAATGGTAAAACATTGGGTAACTGTCACGCTCTGGTGTGGGGGGGAAAAGCCACACCGAGCGTATGAGGGATGGGAACAGACAAAACCAGGGAACCGGTCACCTCCTGCAGGAGACCTTTAGACTAGGCCCTGGCTGACTACCAGTATGAACAAACCTGGGTTGTAGGAAAGTTCATACACAGGAACCTAATCTAAATGCACCCTAGAAAACCCTGCAGTCTAGTGACACAAGAGAGTAAACCCGTTCCTCCAAGTGTAAGGAGGAACAGGAGACT
>ONZH01006405.1:0-30974 GCA_900303285.1 Rhinella marina | reverse complement strand
AACAAGCAGTAGCTGCAGCAGTGAGAGGAGACAAATGCTGGGCACAAGAGCTGTAGAGGAATTGTATTGTACAAGAACAGGTAGGGAGAAATTCCTGTATGTATTAGCAGTGTCATTGTACAGCTGGGACTTGTAGTCCTACACATACAACATGCTGCTGAGTATTCCAGCAGGCAGACATGTCACTCAGCACTTGTATTCATTCCCTTTGCAGAGAGGGGGGGAGAAGGGGGAGGGGCTGAGATTGTTGTTATTGCATGTAAACAAAGACCAGAAGAGAACCAGGGAAATGAGGAAATATGGATTTTTTTTTGCCCAAAACTTGCTTAACTTAGTTATATATTGTTGCCCATCAGATTTACAGTGCTATATATTTTTTGTCATAACTCGGACAACCCCTTTAAATGATCCAATAAATTTCGTTCCATTTCACAATTGTGACCCACTTGTTGATTCTTCACCACAAATTTAAAATGTTATATCTTTTTGTTTGAATCCTGAAATGTGGCAAAAGGTTGAAAAGTTCCAGTGGGCCAAATACTTTCACAAGGCACTGTATATATATATATATATATATATATATATATGAATCTGCTCAGCTCTTCCTGCATTTTTTGGCCAGTCCTCTTTAAGGGCATTCTTCAATACTTTAAAACTGCTGCTATTTCAGCACTGAAAGCATTGACATATTCTAAAGTGCATTCAGTTAAGTGGTCACTATATTTTGATACAACTTAACATTAATCAATACTAAACACGACCATAAGAAACTTTATAATACACCATGTCAGTGAGAAATGTCTAGTTCTCATGTTATCAACTGTTTGTCTCCCATCGCCCCCTTGGTAATTGCTTTTCAATTTGAAAAATGTCATAAACCCATCCAGGACGGAGCAGCTCCACTGAAGTATCATATGACCCATCACGTCAATACAAGTCTGGGGAGGGAGGAGGAGTCAGAAACTACTAAGTGAGACATGACTCCCTAATAGACACTAAAGGGGTTGCTGGTGCTAGTTTTATATCTCAACCCAAGTGCTTAATTTACAACTATACAGGTCAGTACCTTCTCAGTATTGTCCCCCATAGGGTTACTTCTGGGTGATTAAGGCCACTTTCACATTAGCACCAGCACGGATCCGGCGGGTGAAGGGTGCCGCCGGATCCGTGCTGCCGCAGGTACACGTGAGGAGCTGGAGCAGTGCTCCGGCCCCACACGTGTCACATACACACATACACAGACATACTTACATGCTCCCAGCAGCTCCGCACAGCACAGGAGGAGGGAGGACGGCGCACATAGGAAGATTCCCCACAGCTCCCTCTGCTGGAGGGAGAATCTTTTCTATGTGCGCACAGTCTTCCTCCTCCTGTGATGCGCGGAGCTGCTGGGAGCATGTAAGTATGTCTGCGTGTATGTCTGTGTGTATGTGTCTGTCATGTGTGTGGTGTGCTGTGGACGGATCCGTCATGAACTCCATTGAAAGTCAATGGAGGACGGATCCATTTACTGAGTGTGTCGCACCAAACAGATCCATCCCCATTGACTTCCATTGGGGGTCATTCCGGATCCGTCTTGGTGTGGATAAACAGTACGGAGAGCAAACCGCAGCATGTTGCGGTTTGCCCTCCGGTCTGAAGACTGAACGGAATGCTTTCAGGAGCATTCCCTTGTCTTCAGTTCAGTTTTGTCCCCATTGACAATGAATGGGGACAAAAACTGAAGCGTTTTATTCCGGTATTGAGCCCCTCTGACGGAACTCAATACCGGAATTCCAAAACGTCAGTGTGAAAGTAGCCTAAGAGAAGGTTAGGAAAAAGATTCTCCTCTACTTCCTGTGGGCAATAGATGGCAGCTAGTCTCCACCTACCATCTCTGGGAGAACTGCAAAGTAGTAGACTCTCAACATGAACAGGGGCAAACTGCTAAAATGTAAGATACAAGTCATATATAGTGATGGTGTTATTATTCATGTACACACACTGTACTGTTGATTAATGCAGAGTTTGTTGAAAGGTTAGGTACACTTTGAGTTCAAATTTTCACATATTGGTTGTATAGATTTACATATTTGTCATCGCAACCTACTAAAGGTTTTTATTGGTGAGGGTCCGATTGCTGAGACCCCCGACGATTGTTAGACTCGTGCTCACGCAGAGTGCTCTGTCTCCTCACTGCTATGGACAGTCTCAATAGAAAGTCTATGAACCCGTCTCCAGTCTGTCTACAGCAGCGAGGAGAGACAATGCTAAATGTCAATGCTATATCCTGATTTTAACAATCTGCGGGGGTCTCAGCACTTGGAACCTCACCAGTCAAAACCTTTGATATATTAAAAATGGAAACACTGTCAGTTTTTCAAGACCATTTTGTATCCATGTGTGCATCCATTTTCTGGCTGTCTATATGTTTAAATGGTCGTTTTGCATCAGTTTTTTAATGAGCATTCAGTGCCCTCAATACATGTATATGATGCCCCTCATAGTGCTCCCTGGACCTCCATATTTCCCCCACTATCAATAATAGCCCCATATTTACCCCTAGCTTTAATAATGCCCCCATATTGCTCCCAGTATCAATATTACCCCCTCCCACTTAGTCCACACCCCTAATATCAATTATGCCACCCCATTCTGCTGGTGCCACAAAAACCCTCCACTTGCACGCACAGGACCACTTGCAGGACCTGACACTCCCAGCTAGACCATGTGACCATAAGGTCCTAATGTCTCCAGTGCGGTGCAAGTATTCCCGTACCTACAAATGCTGAATTGATGGTTTTTTTTAAAACTCCTGAAAAGCTCTTTTTTTTCCATAGTATACCCATTTTTAACGGCCATTAGACGGGTGCTTTTGTGTCTAAACGGCCATTAAAAACAAGCCCATTGATTTCAATGGGGTCTGTATGACGTCCTTTTTTTATGACTGCTATTCACTTGCCTTTAAAAAAAAGCCATGTGGATAGCCCCATAGACTTTAATTAGTTCTGAAAAAAGCTGTCCGTCACACGTGTCTTGTGAATGCACTCATAACTTTTCTACAAGGAATATGTTGCCTAATATAAATAGCACTAAAAGTAAAGTTACCCATAGCAACAACTCAGATTCCTGTACTTATTCTGTCTATACAAATTGCACTTGCGGTGTACCCTATGTTCCTTACATGTTACAGCTGATCTGATTATGGCTACAGGATATGAAACCACAGAAACTAAAGCATCTTACAAATAATACAGCACTGTTAGAATTGTTAGCTTCTGTCCACATGGTAAGATTTATTTGAAGACTAGAAATGTAATAATTGATCCATTGATTCATATGCCTATTAGAAATATTGTATATTATAGCGCTAAATTTATGTTTATTATCGTTCATCTGTGCATCAAAGAAATCTGTGTATTGAATTACAGGAGTATTATGCCTCTCACAATAATTAAGAATTTTCATTATCATTAAATAATGTCTATAAATAAACAGCACTTTTATTACAGAACCTTTCCTATTGTATTTTCATTCCTTTCTTTTCTACTGGTGCTTTAAAGACGAGTCATGCATCTGTTTTATATCACTAGGGAGCATGCTGCCTATAGACACAGTACAATGCATGATGTACAGTACACTTGAACTCTGCCATCTCTCCACTCCTCTGGTCATCCTCCTGCAGCCAGGTGTTACATCTGCCATTCTGCCTCACAGCCGTGCACCTCCACCACAGTGCTGCCACCTTCCCGCTCTAGCCATGCCCTCCATTATGCAATCTGCCTCTTCAAACTGTCATGAGGAGGCCACATCTGTCAAGGTGCGATCCATCCACACCCGTGTTGGCTCCATTTTCTGAATCCTGGCACTGGCAGTGACCCAAGCCTCACCAGCCAATGAGGTATGTGTGCCCGCTGGTTTAATAGAGCCTAAGATTTAATCCAGTATAGTTTGTGTCCATCTATAACTTGGGATTTCTTCAGTAAGAAATGTTTTTTTTTTAATAGAATAGATGCTTATGCTCTGTATTGTGAAGAATTCTCCCAATTTGCATCTGTTCTAACACGTCAGATAACTGGGTCAAAGGCAATACCACTAAAAGCTTGTGAAACACAGTGATTTGTTTCTCTGACATTTGGTCCTGTGGGTGGTACAGTAAAAGAATATGAACATATTAGAGACTAATATCCTGAACCATAAAAATATCTACTAAAGTCTATTGTTTAAAACTAAATGAAGAAAAATGAAAAGCATCATAAGAATATATTTTATGATTTTAGAACGGGCCGTGGCATTTCAGTTCGTCTGGCCTCCTAAGCCAGATTTCAGTGTTTACTGTTCTGTTTCATTTTATCATACAGTTTCTAAAGAGCCTGACAATCAGGTAAGTTTCTATTACAGCTTCTGACAACCTGGAAGGCTATTCCGTCACCATATGTTTCTATTGTAAAATTCAGGTTATAGAAAACGAAAATGAAGCTTACATGCAGCAAAACGCCAACAGTGTCAGTAAAATGAAAGAAGAAATACATTCCAATCCCAAAATACCAGAATGATTTAGCAATCATCAGTAACTGGAACACATTTGAACAAAGTCCAGCGTAGCAGATGATTTATTAAGGCATGTCAGAACTTTTCAGAATAACCTGTAGTGTGTGTATGTGAGGAATAGCACAATTTCTCACCATTATATGACTTGTATTGTTCACCAGTTTCTCCTGCAGGCTCCAGAGCTAATTGTAAACTTTCCCTGAACTCAGCTTGAGTGGGCAGAGAGTAGGTGCTATGATATCTTGCATACACAGCTCAGGCTACTTTCACAGCAGTGGCAGCACGGATCCGGCGGGTGAAGGGTCCTGCCGGATCCATGCTGCCGCAGGTGAACATGTGGGGCCGCACACAGGAGGAGGACGTCGCGCACAATGGAAGGGAAGATTCCCCACAGCGCCCCCTGCTGGAGGGAGGAGGGAGCTGTGGGAAAAGTGCAAGGTGACGGATCCGTCATGAACTCCATTGAAAGTCAATGGTGGACGGATCCGTTTACTATTGTGTCACACCGAACGGATCCGTCTCCATTGACTTGCATTGGGGGTCATTCCGGATCCGTCTTGGTGCGGATGCCCAAACCGGAGAGCAAACCGCAGCATGTTGCTGTTTGCTCTCCGGTCTGGATACTGAAGAGAACTGAACGGAATGCATTTAGGAACATTCCGTTCTCTTCAGTTCAGTTTTGTCCCCATTGACAATGAATGGGGACAAAACTGAAGCGTTTTATTCCGGTATTGAGACCCTATGACGGAGCTCAATACCGGAATTTGTAAACGCTAGTGTGAAAGTACCCTCACATAGAGAAGAGGATATTCTGCTTTTCTTCCTTTCAGTAGCACATCCTTAGAAGCAGCAGCAGCAGTATGGAAGATATTATGCACCAATACTGAGCCGTGTATCTGTGAATCCAGCATTGGCACTGCTAGATGCTTGCATAGATGATTGCATAGACTTCTATAGACTTCTATTGACAGCAGCTGTAACCTGATCTCTCAGTGTACAGACTCCTCCTGTATATATTTCTATCAGTGAATTCAAAGTTAATTAGGGGAAGAAGAAGAGGAGTCTGATAAGTAGAGAAAGATATTGTGACTGAACTGAATAGGGAAACGGATAATCTGTTCAGCAAACTGCACAGCCACTGCTAGACTTGGCGATAGATACTTGGTAATACATGGGGAATGCAGGTAGTTACTAAAACTGACATGTCAAGAGAGGTGACAGGTCCTCAGACAAATAACACACTTTAGATCAGGATCTCAAACTCGTGGCCCTCCAGCTGTTGCAAAACTACAACTCCCAGCATGCCCCAATAGCTGTAGGCTCTCCTAGCATGATGGAAGTTGTAGTTTTACAACAGCTGTAGGGCCACGAGTTTGAGATCTCTGCTTTAGATGAAAAAACACTTTTACGCTCACAAACTAGCTTTTTTTCTTGCTTATAAAGCTGTTTTTCTCCAAATAGCTGCAAACATTTTTTTCCTCTGGATTTAAAGGACAGAGCTGACCTAAACCCTTGCAATTTAAGACCTCTGGATTCAGTAACCACACCCCTAGCTAGTCACCTGTGCAACATGCTAGGGACAGAACTTCTGATATCTAATTTTGCTGAAGGCTATTTTACCAGATCAGCTAGTTAAAACTAGGCCATGCTCTTGGAGAAATAGTTCAAGAAGAATGTCAACAATGCTTCAGGTTAGCCAGATTCATTACTTCTACTGGCCTGTTCATTCTAGACGGTTTTAGTTTTATCTAAGACATACAAGAAAGGGATATTAAGACGGCATGCCAACTGTCCTTGCTCCTATTAAAGGGAAAGTACCATCAAAAAATAATGCAACCGTTTTATTACACACTAATGTTTTTATATGACTAGCCATATTTAAAGTGTAATTTTCTTACCATAAAATCTCTTTCCTTTAGTCCAAAGCAGCAGCACCCATGGGATTTCTAATCTCTTGAAACATAGGACGGGAGGATGTCAATTAATCAATTAATTGCAGATCATATATTACTCCGTAGCTTAGAACCTCCTACTGTGCAATTCTAAAGTAACGCAAGCGAGGACTATAAAACCACTCCGGTCTGTTTTCAAGAATTGTTTTATTGGGTGGGTAAATATGTGCTGCTGCTTTGGACTAAAGGAAAGAGAATTTACGGTAAGAAAAATTACACTTTCCTTGTCAGCAGCAGCACCCATGGGGATTTAGCAATTAATCCTAAGGGGAGGGTTCTCATTACACCACGGACTTTATAACCGCTCTGCCAAAAGCCGTCTCTCCTAAATGTCGCATATCCAGTCTGTAGTGTTTCACAAACATGGAAGAGCTCCATGATGCTGTTTTACAGATCTGGTCTATGGGAACCGAATTCTTCTCCGCCCACGACGTAGCCATCGCACAAGTCGAATGAGCCTTTAAAGTTTAGGCACCTGAAGACCCTTCTGCTCATAAACAGTGATAGCCTCCCTTATCCATTTAGACTAGGAAGCTTTGTCAGCTTTTCCCCTTTTTATTTCCTGATTGAGAAACAAACAGGTGCTCAGTCTTTCTGAACACATTCGTTCTTTGGACATATATCTTTAAGGCTCTGCCCACGTCCAGAGAGTAAAGTCTATTCTCTTCCTCCGAAGACGGATCCGGGAAAGAAAATCAGCAATTCAATCTCTTGATTCATATTTACAAAAGATGGAACCTTAGGGGCTCATGCACACAGCCGGTGCCGGCCTGTGCCCATATTGAGGCCCACAATTCACTTTAATGGGTCCGCAATCCGGGAGATGCGGAGCGGAGGAATGGATCGGAACACCACGGAAGCACTACGGTGTGCTTCCTGTGGTGTTTCTGGCCATGCCTCCGCACCGCAAAAAAGTTAGCGGCGAGCATCGGATGAATGGGTCCACGATCCGCATGCGGCGGCCCCAATGTCAGTGCCCTGCGTTGTGGACCGCCAAATTGTGATACAACAGCTGGAGGGCCACAGCTTGAGCATCCCTGCCATAAATGGTCCAGAACCATACAAAGGTCCCACTTTGGAATTCGGGTCGATGACCTGAGATCTGATTCTTCTAACTGCTTTAACAAACCTCTGTATTAGTGGTTCTTAGGATAACCTGCATGCCTATAATATTCACCTTAATTGTTCCTGACTTTAAGCCCTTGTCGAATCCTTGCTGTAGGAAGCTCAGTATATCCTGAATTGTAGGAGAATGTGAAGATGCTCCATTTCTTCCACACCATAGATCGAACACCTTCTTGACTCTGAGCTCTGTTTGTTGTGTGTGCTCTAGACTGTAATAGGGTTCTTATAACCGCATCTGACAAACTCTGACCTGTTAAAAGGGGCAGTAAACATCCAGGCCGTCAATTGTAGGTGGTGTAGGTGTGGACAACATCTGCTGCCCTGAGTCACCAGGTGTGGAATCTGTGGGAGCCTCCAGAAGGTGTTCCTGCTCATCAGCATTAGTGGGGTAAACCATGCCCTTTTGGGCCAGTATGGACATATTAGGATCATTGAGACCTGGTCCCGTTTGATCTTCTACAAGACCTTTGGGATCATAGGAATGGGCGGAAATATGTAGGCAAGCCTGAAGTCCCAAGGGACCAAAAGAGCATCTAGGGCCCAAGGCTTGTCTTCCCTGAATAGGGAGCAGAATAGAGGTACTTTTGCATTGGCTCGGGTCGCCATCAAATCCAACTGGGGATGATCCCAATGCCTTGTGATTTGAAAGAATATTTGCAGGTCCAGTGACCATTCCCCCGGAAGGGCAAGTCACGGCTTAGTCTGAAGGCGACAGCATTCTTCCTTCACCTGATGTGCACAGCAGATAGCTGTTGAACATTGGCCTACACCCATACAAAGATCAGCTCCACCTCTTTGAGGAGGGATAAGGATCTGGTACCCCCCCTGGCGATTTAAATACGCCCATGTTGTTTGAATTTACTCTTATGGCTCGTCCCTGGACCAAGGGGTGGAACTGCGTTAGGGCATTGTACACTGCTCTCATTTCTCTGAGGTTCGAGGATAACCGCCTTTCCATTGAGGCCAAGTTTCTTTGCCCTCTGACCCCTCATGTGGGCGCCCCACCTGTAGGATCGGTAGTAATCTCGGTCCAACTGGGAAGGGCAAACTTCCCTGCCATACTTTAGAGGCATCCACCACCTCAAGGAGTCTCTTGTCTCTTTTGAGACCAGTGTCATCTGATCTAGAGAATTGAGGTGTCAATCCCACTTCTGCAGAATTTACCATTATAAGCATCTTGTGTGCCAATTTGCCCACGGTATTGCTTGACTGGCAGTCGCCATAAGACCCAGTGTCTTCATCATCTGATGAAGGGATACCAGTCTGAACTGCCTCAAAAGCCATATATTCTGGTACAAAACGTTTATCCTATTCGCTGGAAGGGAAACAGTCATCTCTTTGGTGTCCAGAATGAACCCCAGGAACTGCTTCTGCTGTGATAGGATGATACTGGATTTCTGTCTGTTGATTATCCAGCCTAAAGCCTGAATCCTGTTGATGTCTAACTGGAGATTTGTGATGAGTATCAGCGTGGTCGCCCCCTTCAGCAGCCAGTCGTCCAAATATGGATTATAGTTATCCCTGTTTCTCTGAGGCCTGCAACTACCGCTGCTACCACCTTTGTGAATGTGAATGAGGCTGATGAGATTCTGAACGGGAGTGCCATGAACTGCAGATGACATAGCTGTTTCCCTACATAAACCGCCTAAACGCAGGAACTTTTTAAATGCTTTTTTTTTTTTTGTGGATAGGAATATGCAGATAAGCATCCTTCAAATCTATTGTTGCAAGGTAATCTCCTGGTTCTAACAGATTTAGTGCGGATTGAACTGTTTCCACACACAACCTTTTCTTACGCCATGAACCTGTTTAAATACCTCAAATCCACAATAGTTCTCCACCTCATCTGAGGTACGGGGACAAGGAATACTCTGATATACTGCCCCGAAAGATCTCTCTGGGACTGGCTCTAGTATATTCATCTGAATGAATTCTTTTATGGCCTGCTCCATAAAGTCCTGTCTTTGAACCTGCAGCCTGTGAGTTATGATATTACCTGTCTGGGGGCTTAGAGTAGAGTTCTATACAATAGCCATTTTTAATGGTTTCTAGGACCTTGGTTTCTAGGTTCCTTTACAAACTCCTCCCATTTTGCATAAAAAAAAGGCTTAAAGGGGTATTCTCATCTTGGACAATGGGGGCATATCGCTTGTATATGCCCCCATTGTCTTATAGGTGCGGGTCCTACCGCTGGGACCTGCACCTATATCGAGATCGGGGGAAGAGCGCTGCGCCTAGGCCACCACCAGGCGCAGCTCCCCCGCTTCTCCCATAGAAATTAATGGGAGCGCACCGCGCATGCGCGGCCCCCATTCATTTCTATGTAGCCGATGGAAATAGTCGCCCTTGGCTATTTTTGCCGGCCCCATAGAAATGAATGAAGGGCGGCTGCGCATGCACAGTGTGCCCTCCTTTACTTTGGGGGCTCCGTTCTCGATATAGGTGTGGGTCCCAGTGGTGGGACCCGCACTTATAAGACAATGGGGGCATATCCTAGCGATATGCCCCCATTGTATAAGATGACAATAACCCTTTAACCTCCCCCCCACAGGCATACCTCTGGCGTTAGAAGACCAATTTTCGTTCGGAGGAAGGAAGTCCTCTCCCACAGCCTCTTCTCCACAGTATGGAAGATCCTCTGGAGATACCGCCTCTTGAAGCAGATGTCTCTCTTCTCTCCGACCTTCTGCTCTCTGCGCCTCTACTGCACGAGCGACAGGAAGAATACCATTTCTTTTTTGTAGCATAAGGAAGGGACTTCCCTTTTTTATCTGACAGATTCTCCATGAGTGAGTCAAGCTCTGGTCCGAAGAGCCTATTCAGACGATATTCCATAGCACATCTGCCCCCCCTGGTTTTATCCTTAACGATTTTCTACCTGCCGTAGATAACGCCATGGATCGAGCTGCAAATCTGGCCTGCTGCACCAAGATATCACAGAGGAAATCAGGTCAGCCTTTTTAAAGGATAATAATATATCATCTCTTGGCACCCCTCTATCTATGTCTTCCTCCATCTGGATAAGCCATGCATGAAGGTTTTTTGCAACTGTATAAGAGGATAGACCTGCCTTTGCCTGGCCTGAGGCTGAGAGGTAGCTTCTGCGCAAACCATTATCCAACCTTCTATCCATCAGATCCGTGAAATTAGATCCATCCTCACTAGGGACTAGGGTGCGTTTAAATAATTTTGATATGGTGACATCTACTTTAAGGGTTTCTCCTCACTGTTTTTCCTCTTCTTGCTCCATCATATACATGGTTTTAAACCCTTTATTAAATATCGACCCTTATCAGGCATCTTCCACTCATTAACCATAAGCCTTTTCCCGCATAGGTCTATTTTAAAGGCTCTGGAGTTTTTAGGGATACCATTGTCACCTATTATTTTAGCCTATAACACAGTTTCAGGCTCTAGGACTTTCAATAGCTTTGACATTTTCTGCAATGGGAATAAATTCAGTTCCTGATCACTATCTTCGGATTCAGAAGAATTAATCTCATCAATGATCCTATATTCGTCAATCATGTCAGATTCTCTGGGGGACGACTCCACCTTCTCAGAAATAGCTTGCGGCCTTAACACAGACTGAGAATTTTCAGCTTCATTTTCCTTGGCTGCTGACTGTTTGAACTGCTTAAATGCATCATGGACAGAGTCCTTCATCCATAGCAATACATCGTTATTGGATCTGGGGCTGATCTTCCACAGGAAAATCGTTACCTCTGCAGTCCGAGCAGAAATAAAATTCATTGCCACCTGGCAGTGGGGGTGTTACACTATCTGCAGGACACATGCTTGCGTTTTCCAGCAGGCTTTTATTGCTGAGGAGCTTCTGTCTTCAGAACCCTGACACATCTACCATAAAGCAGAGAAAAGCAATAGATTATTCTGCTTTATTGTACTAGATTTACAGCTAACACCAACAAGTGAGGACTTGCACCTCCATCTGTATAAGGGCCACAGGGCCAACCATCTGAGAGAGTAACACCAGTGTAAAAATAAATGTACATGCCCCAGACCCCTGTAGGATGGACATTTAAGAACAACTGCTCTAAATAGTCAGTTTATAGGCCATGTAGCACAGAATCCAAGCGACTACAGGGTTAGGCACGAAACAAAGCACACACTTCCTTAGGAATGTGCATTAAAGGGATATACACACATCAGATTCAAAAGATAGATTATTATTGTCTAAAGATGCTGGTTCCACCTCTGAGCGATATACAATGAAAAAGGTACCATGTCTACCAGCCTATAAAGAACCTTACAGCTTAAGGCCCTGTTCAGACGGCCGTATTTTTGCGGGTCCATGTTACTGTGGACCCGCAAAAATACGGGGGCCGCCCGGCGTGTGTTTCCGCAGCCCTCGCAACACACGCCGGGCGCGGCCCCATTGAAAATGCCTATACTTGTCCATGCGTACGGCACAGAGCGTACGGCATGCGTACGGCACAGAGCCGCGGCTCAGCCAAGATAGCGTAGCCAGCCGTAGAGGTGATCGGGCCCGCCCCTATTCTGAAAATTTGCGGAATAGGTGCGGACCCGTTCACACGGTCGTGTGAATGGGCCCTAAAGAGGACCTTTCATGCTACCAAACTTACAGTTAGCTAAATACCTTTACAGGGCGGGTACCCCCCGCTGATGCTGCCACCGGGTTAGGTTTTTCAAATAGCGCTCCTGCCGCCCCGCTGTGCCCCCCTGTATTTTTCCCGCTCAGTATGCTAATACTGAGCATCGGAACAGGTAGGAGGAGACGCCAGGCTTTCTCAATGGAGAGAACGTCACAGCCAAGGAGTTTTTTTCTCCCTGGCTGTATTAGCATACTGAACGGGAAAAATACAGGGGGCACAGCGGGGGGCGGTACCCTCCCTGTAAAGGTATTTAGCTACTGTAAGTTGGTATCATGAAAGTTCCTCTTTAATGTGGCAGTTGCTACAGCTCTCCTATTCCCTTGCAGTGAGAGAAATCTTTTCAGTCCAAAAAAAGGGGCGCTATAGCGCCTCTTACCTTCCGGGAGTGCGGAGGAGCACGGCAGAGCGGTGTGGAAGATGGGTGCCGCCATGTTTTATACCCTACTTCCTCCCTGCGTAGCAGCGCATGCGCAGTGACGCACGCATGCAGCGCCGGCCGGGAGGAGGCTGAACCTCCAGAGGGAGAGCACCACTACCACACCGAGGTACAAATCAGATTAACCCGACTGCCAGGAAGGTAGTAAGAGCTGGCAACTAATAAGCAACCTAAGCAAGATACTAGACCTAAAAAGAAGATAGTAAAACAGCCAGCGCCAGCACTGTAGACATTAGACCCCCTCTATTACTTGGGAACAACAGATCCAACTCTGAGACAAACCCAGCTACAAGGGCACAGACCTAGGGAGTAAATATACACCTATAGAAGTTAATAATAATAAAAATATATACTTCCCAACATCTCCTGCAGGAGGAGGGCATCCAGGAAGGACAGAAAAAAACACAGTAGGAGGTTCTAAGCTAGAGAGTAATATAGGATCTGCAATTAATTGATTAATTGACATCTCCCGTCCTATGTTTCAGGAGGATTAGAAATCCCCATGGGTGCTGCTGCTGAAGGACGACAAGGAATGACAATTTATAGACACTTTCATGGGAAACTTTTGTCTCAAAGTCCTCCCCTTCTCTATTTGGCCGAGACTGCCATAACGATTTCTCCTGGTCACCTCTGCAGAGGCATAGTTAGCATATTATCCTCAACTATTTCCTCACCCTTTACACCAAGTATGCACAACCTTTTTTTTTATTCTGAGGGCCACAATGTCAAACTGAACTATTCCCAAGAGCTGTAGTAAGGGTACGTCCACACAACGACATTTGTCGTGCGGCAATAAGTTGCGCAGTATTTTTCATAATACAGTCTATCATGTCTACAGTTAATGGGGCCGGACTTCCGGCAGCCCATGTGTACAAGCGTTAATACAAATCCGGCAGCCTGTCAGTCAAGCCTAATGCTAGTGTGAAGGAAGCCTAAAACAGGGATGCACAACCTGTCTCAGATGGGACTTTTGTGGGACTTACGGATGTGGACAGCACACAGGTGTGCTGTCCGCATCTTTTGTGGCCCCCTTGAGATTAATGGGTCCACATCTGAACTGTGAAAAATGTGGATTGGATGCAGACCAAAACTATGTGCGTGTGCATGAGCCCTGATGCAGGCAGGACAAGTACTTTCGAGATGTTAAGGACGGCCATACACATTTAATAGATGTGGGCCAAACAACAGTTATCTCTCCAGACTCCCCCATACACATTCAGCTCGGCCGAATGTGTATGTGTATTTAATGGGCAGACACTTCTGGAGGCACGTTATCTCCTGGGAAAACAAAAATATTCACTTTGCCCAATCCTTCTCTCCTCTGAGCTCCACACAAAGTAGGCTGTTGGCCAAACCTACCAATCTTGGTGGGTTTGGCCGATAATACACTAATGTATATGGGGGGGGGGTCTTAAAGGTTGTGTTTCTAACTAGGCAAATATAACAGCTTTTCCATACACTTTGTGCTTCTAAAGCGGCTGGTTTCCTAGATTTCACTCAGGGTCACATGACCTATGATGTCAGATTCTCTCCCTGCTCTGCTGATGTTTTGTGCACAAGCAGTCTGTACACGAGACATCACTGTGATGGCCACGCCTCCTCACTGGCTGAGCTGCCGTCTGCTCTCTCCCTGGATAAAACATTAACCCCTTCAGCAGCAGACTTGGACTCAGGGCTGAAGGCTTTACTAAGTAGCTGCAGGCAGTGAGGAGGCAAATGCTAGGCACAGGAGCGGACAGAGGAGTTCTGCAGAACTTTGCACAAGAAAGGTAGGGGGAAGTTCCTGTGTGTACTGTATCAGTAGTGTCACTGTACAGCTGGGACTTGTAGTCCTTAACATACAACATGCTGCTGAGTATCCCAACATGTCACTCAGGGCAGCACTTGTATTCACTCCCTTTGCAGAGCAGGTCAAGGGGCAGAAATTGTTGCCATTGCAGGTAAACAAAGGGCCAGAAGATAACCAGGAAAATGAGGAAATATAGATTTTTTTTTTGCCTAAAACTTGCTTAACTTAGTTATATATTGCTGCCCATCAGATTTACAGTACTATATATTTTTTTTTTCATAACTCGGACAACCCCTTTAAGCCCTCTCCACTCTGGCCAAAAGATGATCCTATACAGAAGACTTTCTCTCAATGAGGAAGTCAGACCCCCTAATGGAATATATGAAAATAGGTTTTCTGGACGATTACTTTAAAATACCAATAGATGCATAATGAATGTTCATGTGTCATTGTAGCTTCACTGATATTGTTTCATGGGGTGTGGTACAGTGCAGAGGAAATGTTTACCTGCCTGTAATTATACTTCCAAAGACTTCTTCACTTTCCCTTTCGTTTTACTATAAAGCAGGTCCAATCTGCGCTAGCATTATTAAAATTAAAAAATAAAACAGAATAAAAAATGTACATATGTAGATCCTATGATGGATGTTTATTCATTTCCACTAGACAGCATTGTAGGTGACTGACAAACTGTTGCAGATTCATAATTTTTCAGTAAAGAAATCCCCGCTGAAAATGAAAAAATATTTCTTATATGGGGGGGGGGTTCATTCACCCCACACCAGTTTTTTGTCAGAAAAAAAGTTGTTTCTTCCCTCTCATAAGGGATCATGGCAAGGGCGGCACACTTATCTGCTTTTCCGCCAGTTTTCTGGTGTAAAAGAAAGCTGAAATCTATGCCAGCCAGAGGCGCACTGATCGCCCAAGATGTGCCAAATTTATGTTCTTTTGTGCTCTCCCATATGGTAAGATTGCCCCCTCAGTTGCTTCCTCTCACAAAAAAAGATGTGAAAAAAGATGCCCCTCTCTCTCTTCCTCTCACAAAAAAGATGCCCCCTTAATACTCCCTTCACAGGAATGACGCCCCCTTAGTGCCCAAACACAGTTAGAATGTCACCTTAGCGCCCCCTCACAATAATGATGCCTGTACTTTCACACAGTAATCGTGCACTTCAGACAATATGATGCCCCTAGTGGCCTCCAAATATGAACAATCACCTAGCCCCTCTCCATGACAAATGAAGCCCATCCTTCAGTGCAGGCCTTCTTGCAGCCAAGCTGCTCCCAGTAGGTAACGCTTGGTGAATGGTGGACCAGGGAGCTGACGCCTTCCTGCTTCTTCTTTGTGTGTCTGCATCCTAGAACACAGATACAACTTAAATGGGGGCATGCAACAGCCTTCCCAGGACAATGCCGCAAATCCAGGGCTGTGCAGAGGCGGACTTAAATCTTAAAATGGCCCTAGAAAAAAAACAAACTAAAAGTGGCCCCATGTTGTAGGCGGGTTCAAACTGACAGAAGGTTGTGGCAACACAAGTAGGCAGGACAACAGAAGTGGTGGGGTCAGCAATGCCACAGTACAACAGAAGATACTACCCCAGCAGAACCAACTACCACAGTGCAGCACAATATAGTGTCTCAGCAAAACCAGATACCACAGTGCAGCACAAAATACTGCCCCAGCAGAACCAAATACCACAGTGCAGCACAAAATACTGCCCCAGCAAAACCAGATACCACAGTGCAGCACAAAATACTGCCCCAGCAGAACCAACTACCACAGTGCAGCACAATATAGTGTCTCAGCAAAACCAGATACCACAGTGCAGCACAAAATACTGCCCCAGCAGAACCAAATACCACAGTGCAGCACAAAATACTGCTCCAGCAGAACCAGATACCATAGGCAGCACAATATAGTGTCCCAGCAAAACCAAATACCACAGTGCTGCCACAGAAATACTGCTCAGTAGAACCAAATACCACAGTGCAGCACAATATACTGCCCCAGCAAGAACCAAATACCACAGTGCAGCACAATATACTGCCCCAGCAGAACCAAATACCACAGTGCAGCACAATATAGTGTCCCAGCAAAACCAAATACCACAGTGCTGCACAGAATACTGCCTCAGTAGAACCAAATACCACAGTGCAGCACAATATACTGCCCCAGCAGAACCAAATACCACAGTGCAGCACAATATACTGCCCCAGCAGAACCAAATACCACAGTGCAGCGCAGAATACTGCCTCAGTAGAACCAAATACCACAGTGCAGCACAATATACTGCCCCAGGAGAACCAAATACCACAGAGCAGCACAATATATTGTCCCAGCAGAACCAAATACCATAGTGCAGCACAATATACTGCCCCAGGAGAACCAAATACCACAGAGCAGCACAATATATTGTCCCAGCAGAACCAAATACCACAGTGCAGCACAATATACTGCCCCAGGAGAACCAAATACCACAGAGCAGCACAGAATACTGCCTCAGCAGAACCAAATACCATAATGCAGCACAATATACTGCCCCAGCAGATCCAAATACCAAAGTGCAGCACAATATACTGTCCCAGCAGAACCAAATACCACAGTGCAGCACAATATACTGCTCCAGCAGAACCAAATACCACAGTGCAGCACAATATACTGTCCCAGCAGAACCAAATACCACAGTGCAGCACAATATAATGCCCCAGCAGATCCAATTACCACAGTGCAGCACAATATACAGCCCCAGCAGTACCAGATACCACAATGCAGCACAATATACTGCCCCAACAGTACCAGATAGCACAGTACAGCACAATATACTGCTGCCCTCACCACAGTGTGTACTGTATCACTGTACAGGAGTTCAGAAGGGCACCTGTTGATCCGAACGTTATGTACCCAGCCAGAGACCGTGAAGAGGGTTCAAATGGCCATCCGGACATCAGCCCACTGGAAGATTTCCCTGTAGGGTCCATGGTCCTATGGTAGCCCCTGGGGCTGTCCCACCTTGATCCAGGACAGTTGGGGGGCATATCTCCATGTCAGTGTTCCATGAGACAAACACACATACCAAAGTACTGTATACCCTGAGCTTCTGTGCCTGTGCGGAAAAACAGAGATGTGAATTGCACCCTTTACGGGTTTGAGTGCATTGCATGTGCAGTCCATTGCTCATCCACATGGACGAAAAAATATGGCAGTCTTTATCAGTCCTTACATCATGTAACCTAATGAAACCTGGGATTTCTACCTCCTCAGCCCCACAGACAATGGAGGAGCGCGACATTGCTTCTAGAAGGAACGCAAACCCCTTTTGATCTGTGTAAAGGTAGGTCATGAATGGAGGGGTTCTCTCTTCATCTGTACCAGTCTGTAACCCGTCTCGTTCATGCTTAGTGCAATTGTCTGTATTATGTATGTGCACCCCTTATCATATGTACAGCACCATGGAATGAATGGTGCTTTAATAATAATAATAATAATAATAATATAGTCACCGGCTGTTAGTGATCCCACACAAGCTAATGTTTAATACTTTATGTTTTAAGACACTTATAACTATCCATACTGCTATATATAGTAAAATGGTGGCGGCACCACAGCAGCTGTTACTTTCTCGCCCTCGCCAGTGGAAAGTATGAAGACACGTCAAACCAGCGCCCTCTTTCAGCTCATTCTCAGAATCATAACAAGCACAATCTGATACACGTGTCCCAGTGACTCTTGTTTACAATCACTAACCCAGCCCGCTATGCATCATGGACATGTAGTCGCCTACCGCCCTAAACACATGCATATGGGCCGACGGGCAAACTACATTCCCCATAAGCCCCGCAGTCCGAAAACTCCGATCAACATTGACGAAACATTTCCTTAACTACCCAATCGGATTGCCAGGCTCTAATTGATTGTCATGCAGCTAGACCAAATAAGCGAACGTCTCCTCTTCCACAGTGTTAGCCAATAGCTGAGAGGGATAACTTTTCGCCAATGAGAAATGCGGGTTTGCTTGACAGATTTACTGTGCAGCCAATGCAGAGTTCGGACGTTCTCGTGTAACGCCTGCCCCCAAGGCATTTTATGGGGGTAGCGATTAGGTAATGGCGACGGGTTTGGTAAGTAGATAAAGAAAGTTTGTGTTGACAAGTGCGGTTTATGACATGACACAGGGCGGCGGGTGGGACTGGGCTGCCGGTGACGCGGAGGACGGTGGCGGGGTGACGGGGAGGCTGGCAGTCGGTGAGCGGTCGTAGACGCAGCCTGTGACGTTCATTGTTTTTTGTCGGTGTTGTTGTCGGCTCCGCTTAGGAAAGTTAATTCATTTCCGGCCAGTGTCCTGCAGGTCTGTGTACAGCGGGCGGCCAGCCTCGTTCCTATGTGCTCCTCACAGCTGCTCATTCATCCCTTCGAGCCTTCCCCTCAGCTGTGCCCCTGCTCGGCCGGCCATGTCCCCGCAGTCTATAGTGCTGTGTACTGGGGGTGCTGACGCAGCGTTACCGGATTAACCTTTGTGTTTACAAATCGCGTCTCTTTCACCAATGGCGTTCAGTCTGGAATGAACGCTATTACCATAGGGGGGCGCTATACACCTGGTTCGTCTTTTTCGTTTGACTACCACTAGCTCCACACAGGGTCTGTTCAGTGGGGGTCTTCTGTAAAGAGCTTCCCGTCTACAGCCCGTCAGTTATGGCGCTGCTGTGATATCGGTAGCGATTCCCACATACTACAGTGAAGTGAATGAATGGAGGACGCGTGTGCGCATGCGCGGCCAGGTTATAAACAGCGCGGTCACGTGACGAGTGGAGCTGGCTAGGGTTTTTTCCTCTCGGTTGAGGTTCTTGTTTCCTGATTGTCGTTTCTCTTCAGTTCTCTGCCCCTTCAGAGCCCCCACCCTGCATCAGCGCTGCCTGACTCACTGCGCTGACTCTTCTCAGGGGAACTCCTGCTCAAAAGATTTCTTTACTCAAGTTATTTATTACTCCCTTCATTATTTATTTATTTATTTTTTTTAAATGTTTGTGGATTAGTTTGCAATTCATCAGCCATTGGGATGATCTGGTAAAGTAAGTCACAGAGACTGAGTCTCTTATGGCCGCTTTTATATGCAAAGAACCACCTCACTAGCGCCACCTTTCTGGAAGTGCTCCCTTTGAATTGAAGGCTGACTTTTTTTTTTTTTTTTTTTTTTTTTTTTTTTGTTAATAAGCTTGGGAATAGCCAAGTCCACTACCCATCTGCAGACTGCGGTTTTGGGTTGTTTTCCCCCTATCAGTACAGAATAGGATTTTGGCTGGCTGGGTGCCATGTCTTGGATCTCTTTCTCTGGGAGATGCCTCTGTGTATTATTTTCCCATGGTGCATTGCCTCTAAGTCTCCCTACGTAGCTGGTCTCTTTAAAAGGGGTTTTCCAACAACCAGGTCCCCTGCCGATCAGCTCCCGTAAGTGCCGCGGCCTTCTCTCAGCTTTTCCTAGGCCAGTGACGTCACGTTCGTTGGTCACGTAGCCTAGAAGCAGCTCAGCCCCATTCATGTGAATGGGGCTGAGCGCAATACCAGGCATAGCTGCTATACAATGTATGGTGCTGTGCTTGGTGAGCTGGAGAAGGTAGTAGCATTCACAGGAGCGCTAGTGCTTCTCAAACAGCTGATCGATGGGATCCCGGGTGTCGGACCCCCAGAACCCCACCTCCACTGAGTACAGAGAAAGCCTTTCTCCACTGCAGCCGGGGAGTGAACCTATACATTACACATTTACCTTATGTTGTCCATAGCAACCAATCAGTGCAGCTTTCATTTTACCACAATTTAACATGAAAGGGGGAGAGTGATCAAAATTGATGTAAAGGAAAACGAGTGTAGTTGCCCATAGCAACCAGATTTCACCTTTCATGTTCCAAAGGAGCTCTGAAAAAAAAAGGTGGAACCTGATTGGTTGCTATGGGCAACTAAGCCAGTTCTACTTTACACCAGTTTGATAAATCCCCTCCATTGTCACGAGCTCTACACTGCTCTGTTATACATTTAAAGTGAAAGTGTCTGGAGATTTCTGGCACAGGATATGATAGAGAGGGAGCAGATACAGTTTAAATGCAGAGAGCTCTCAGCCTTCAGTCTGTACTCCCCATCAGCAGGCATGATGTGGCTTGGCAGGAGGAGCACTGAGGCCAGGGAATTGGCCTATGTGTTTTTCTGCCCAACTCAGCAGGCATGATGACATCACCACCTCACGCCTGCTGATGGGGAGCATGATGTGCGCTATTATCTGGAAAACGTGTCTAGGTGAGTATTACTGTTATTTTAACTTATTAATAGTATTAAAACAGCACTACTGAGTGGCGGCAGTAGTAAGGGGAAACACCTCAGTGTGGGTGCAGTAACGGGGGAAAAACGCCTCAGTGTGGGTGGCAGTAACGGGGAAACGGCCTCAGTGTGGGGGCAAACGGGGAAAGCCTCAGTGTGGGTGCAGTAACGGGGAAACGCCTCAGTGTTGGGTGCAGTAACGGGGAAACGCCTCAGTGTGGGTGCAAGTGACGGGGAAACGCCTCAGTGTGGGTGCAGTGACGGGGAAACGCCTCAGTGTGGGTGCAGTGACGGGGAAACGCCTCAGTGTGGGTGCAGTGACGGGGAAACGCCTCAGTGTGGGTGCAGTGACGGGGAAACGCCTCAGTGTGGGTGCAGTGACGGGGAAACGCCTCAGTGTGGGTGCAGTGACGGGGAAACGCCTCAGTGTGGGTGCAGTGACGGGGAAACGCCTCCAGTGTGGGTGCGTGACGGAACGCCAGTGTGGGGAGGACGGAAACGCCTCAGTGTGGGTGCAGTGACGGGGAAACGCCTCAGTGTGGGTGCAGTGACGGGGAAACGCCTCAGTGTGGGTGCAGTGACGGGGAAACGCCTCAGTGTGGGTGCAGTGACGGGGAAACGCCTCAGTGTGGGTGCAGTGACGGGGAAACGCCTCAGTGTGGGTGGCAGTGACGGGAAACGCCTCAGTGTGGGTGCAGTGACGGGGAAACGCCTCAGTGTGGGTGCAGTGACGGGGAAACGCCTCAGTGTGGTGCAGTGACGGGGAAACGCCTCAGTGTGGGTGCAGTGACGGGGAAACGCCTGAGTGTGGGTGCAGTGACGGGGAAACGCCTGAGTGTGGGTGCAGTGACGGGGAAACGCCTGAGTGTGGGTGCAGTGACGGGGAAACGCCTGAGTGTGGGTGCAGTGACGGGGAAACGCCTGAGTGTGGGTGCAGTGACGGGGAAACGCTGAGTGTGGGTGCAGTAAGGATGAATAACTACAGTGTGGGGTATTAAAGGGACATAACTACAGTGTGGGAGTACTAAAGGGACATAACTACAGTGTGGGAGTACTAAAGGGACATAACTACAGTGTGGGAGTACTAAAGGGACATAACTACAGTGTGGGAGTACTAAAGGGACATAACTACAGTGTGGGAGTACTAAAGGGACATAACTACAGTGTGGGAGTACTAAAGGACATAACTACAGTGTGGGAGTACTAAAGGGACATAACTACAGTGTGGGAGTACTAAAGGGACATACAGTGTGGGAGTACTAACGGGGACATAACTACAGTGTGGGAGTACTAAGGCATAACTAGTGTGGGAGTACTAAAGGGACATAACTAAGTGTGGGAGTATAAGGGACAGAATACGTTGGGGCACAAAGGGGGAATAATTATCTTGTTTGAGCGCTAAGTGGACAGCATTGGAAGAGAGGTGTAGCTTAGTGTAAAAAATCGCTTTCTATTGTCCCTCTTTGGGCTTTTTAAAAGTTGAGATGTTTTATTAGTAACTAAAGAATGGCAGAATTACCTGTTTTTACTGAAAATTAAGTGGCGTCCTCTATGTGCTTACATCCACTACTTGTTTCACCTCCTGTTTCTACATTAATGTAACCAGTTTAGTCAGTTCAGAAGGCAGTGCAAGGAGATCTGCAGCACTTCTGGGGCATTGCTGGGGTCCTAAAAGATCAGGGACACAAGCCTCAACACTTATGTCCTCCCCAAATACCACAAAACTATTTCTATACAAATATGTTATGAAATCATACACTGATTAAAGGGAATTCTGACCTGTCCTCAATATCTGATAGGTAGGGGGTCCAACTTCAGGCACGGCCAACAATCAGCTGCAGCCTCCTCCACAGCATACCACGCACAGCTCCATACATTGTATAGGGACAAGGGACTGAGCTGCACATAGGCCATGTGACCCATGAACGTGACATCGCCCCTACCCATTGGATATTGATGACCTATTCTGTACAGTATGTAGCTGAGATAGTTTCACATCAGTCTTGGGCTACTTTTACATCTGTGGCACGGAGGTCTGGCAAAATGGCAAGAATCGACCGGACACAAACCGCAGCATGCATACTTAATGGGTCCGGTGGACAGTACCGGCTCCGGAGAATTCCAGCAGGCTGTTCTGTGCCGAATCGCTGCCACAGATGTGAAAATAGCCATAGTAAAAAACCGCGCCAGAGGAAGATTCAACCAATTTTTTTTTAAGGGGTAAATTAAATTTGCCACATCTTCTGCTGTGTACCAGACCTGAAATCACAGCCCGTGCTTCTTTCTCATCCCATACAACCCCAGTAACAGCGCTGACGGTCTGAAATCTGAGCTGAATGGTATTGTTGTGCTTAGATTCTACATGTCCAGACCTGTCATTGGACAAATACCAAATGGCA
This sequence comes from Rhinella marina, assembly GCA_900303285.1. Classification (NCBI taxonomy): domain Eukaryota; kingdom Metazoa; phylum Chordata; class Amphibia; order Anura; family Bufonidae; genus Rhinella; species Rhinella marina. Next base: position 7,805 of record ONZH01006405.1, on the reverse strand, counting down.
CAGAATGAATTCATTGCCACAGTAATGTGCAATAGCCGGTGGTTGGGCGCTGCTCATGGCATAAAAGATAACGTATTGAACTGGTTTGAAAATCTGATCCATGTTCATATGACCGATTTCACCCATTGCATTTGATAAAACCCTGCCTGCATACTGATTATGGGAGCAGTGAGGAGCTCAGTCCTCTACGATATTGATGGAGCTGTCAGCTTCCAGCATCGGAACTACTGCCGAATAGCGGGGGTGTTGGACCCCCACCAATCAGCTACTGATGGCCTTTCCTGAGGATACGCCATCACTGAAAGGTGAACCCGGACATACTCTTAAATTCAGAGCTGAACCCGGACATACCCTTAAATTCACCCAGACAGCCCGCCTGATGTTGGCATCGGAGCATCTTATGCTCCGATGCCCTCCCTTGCCCTGCGCTGGATCGCGCAGGGCAAGGGCTCTTCTGTCTACATAACACACTGCCGGGCTCAGGCGTCCGCCCGGCAGTGTGTTTGGTGATATCACCGGCTGTAATGGGCGCGGCTTTAGCGCTGCCCTAGCCGTTTTACTGGCTAGGGCAGTGCTAAAGCCCGCCCATCAGCGCTGGTGACGCTAATTAGCGGCAGGGCATCAGGAGGGCATTGGAGCATAGGATGCTCTGATGCTAACATCAGTCGGGCTGCCTGGGTGAAATTAAGGGTATGTCCGGGTTCAGCTCTGAACCCGGACAACCCCTTTAATAAAGCTGGACAATCCTTTAAGGCTTACCATTTCATTGAGGTTGCAGTGTGGTTATATCATGCTTTATTAAAAGGGGAGATCACCAACAATTGGGCCTTCCCAGTGAGCTTTATAGTAACGCTCTAGCACAAGATTAGGGTCCATTCACATGACTGTATTTCTGGGTCCACATCCTTTCTGAAATTTTGCGGAACGGTTGCAGACCCGTTCATTTCAATGGGGCACAAAAGATGCAGACAGCACACTGTGTGAGATCCGCATCTGTAGTTCCCTTCAGCAGCCCCACAAAAAATACACCCATTTCTATCATAAGGAACCCGTGCTTTGCGAATGCGCAATTTGCTGGCTGCACAGCACGTGTGTGAATGGACCCTTATAGTGAGAATGAAATCATATTGACCATGTAATACTAAATATTAACCACTAGGGGTGGCTGTTGGATTAGAAGCTGCAGTTTTCTGGGGTATTTTCATGCCGTGTTAAGCTTGCACTATATATAGCTTGAGGTTCCCTTAGGTGGAGGATTATTGTAACAGGTGATGCTAAAGAATAGACATGTGGAGAGATGATGGTAGTATCCTGACTGATCCACGCAGCACTTTTTACATTTGTTTTACCTGGTTGCTACTGTAAGTCTTTAGCTTTCTATCAATCACATTGTGGAAGACCTCCGGTGTATGCCTGGGGTCACCCATGGAGAATGGCATAGATACTTTGTACGTTTTGGCAAGTGTTTGAAAAGAAATCCACCCTCCTAAACTAGAAACTGTCAGCCATGAGGAAGGCATGCAACTAATACAGCCAGACAGGCATATGGATGTCATGTATCCCATGCCCATTTTTACAAGGGTTCCTTCACCCGCTACAATTTTTTTTTTTTTTTTTTAACAGACATTTCTGTGACAGAAAAATTGGGTTCCATTCATCTGACTGGGTTGTTTGGCAGCACATGCATGGATTTCTGCAAGCCTCATTCAGATGAATGGAACTGATTTTCAGTCACAGAAATATCTGCAAAAAATCTTCCGCTTGTGAAGGCTCCCTTAAATCTGCTCCAGTGTGTTTATATTAAAGCAGCCTTATAATCCTTTCTAGTCTGACATGTATCAGCGTCTACCAGCTGTCAGAAGGGCATCACCAAAGGTTAATAAATATGTAATGAACAGTTATACACCTGTGCAGTATCTTTCTTATCACTTCCATATGGTTTTCAAGATCCCTGCTTGCTGACATTTACTGGGGACTGTCGCCATGATGAACCAAGGCCGAAAGGAAAACTAGCTTACATGCCCATAGCAATCAGACTGATCCTCTTATTTTCCAAAGGAGCTCTGAAAATTGGAAGATGGAATGGTTGCTATGGGAAACTGTCACTTTCCTTTGCACCAGTTTTGATCTGTTGCTTCATTCTGGAGAAAAAGTACTTTTAGTCTGTATGTAAATGAACAAGTGCACCAAGGGCGGGCCCAAGCCATCCTGTGCACTTATGTTCCTATGCCTTACTCTACCAGCCTCTCCCATTGATTGACATTGCCAGGTTCCTTCATAGTTACCTTCCTGGCTCTCTCAATCAAGGAGGAGATGGAAAGACTGGCAGAGAAGGCAGGAGGACGCAAGGGTGCACCATGTTGCTTGCGTCCAGTCTTGGTGCACCTAAATGCTTATTTGCATATGGATTAAAATGAATCACTAAAATTCCGTTTGCACAGGCCGATGTTCCCAGACCAGGCATGGCCAACCTGCGGCTGCTCCAGCTGTTGTAAAACTACAACTCCCACCATGCCCTGCTGTAGGCAGTCTAGGCATGCTGGGAGTTGTAGTTTTGCAACAGCTGGAGAGCGTCAGGTTGGCCATCCCTGCTTCCAGACAATCATCAGGAATGAAGCAACCTAATGCGTCAGTGAGGTGAGGACTGCATTTACAAGTAGCAATCCCCTCTACTGTGTGGGGACAAGCGATCAATACAGTGATCTCTTGTCCCCATAGAAAGCTGATCATTCCTGGGCATGTAAGTGCAGCCCTCATCTCCGCTGGTTCCTGATCGGTCTGTGTAAAAGGATGAGCACTTGAAACTGCCTTGATTATTATTACCTGTGCTCAAAGCACAATATCTGGTTTAAATAGTGAATTTCCTGGTAACACGTTCCCTTTAAAGTGAATATAAGATCTGCAAAGGGGATACAACTGTATTGTAACTGTATTCATCCTCCAAACATTTTGAGGGTGGTTGGCTGTGGACCAGATGTAATGTGGTTCTCAGTAGTATTGGCATTACAATGTATGAATACTTCAAGCATCACCTACAAATAGGCACCCCATTGTTATGGAGCTGACCGATGCTTGTAGGCCAGTATGTCTATCAGCTTGTCATAGTGAGGCTTGACGTTTGATGCTTGTATGTTCTGCTCTAACATCATGTTTCATGCTATGGAAAAGGATCCATCCCCTGTGGCCGCTTTCAGATAGCCATCTGTTCAACTGAGCCAAAAAGAGATCACCTTTGGGTTCTGTGATGATCTAAGTTTGGTTCAGTTGACCCATGAGCAGTCTATGTTTGGCTGCTGGCCTATGCTACATTGAAGATGTCAAGTCAAAACAGAAATTGACATGCTGTGGACTTTTTCTGGTAACATTTATAATGTTTATACATATCTGCTCCACAATGCTTCCGGCATCCGCTCTGGCTCTGATCCCTGCACTATTTACATCCATCGGTGCATGGACATGGTCACATGCACTGCTCCAGCCAATGACTGGCTTCAGCAGTGATGTGACCACAAGCCGCATGTCACCACTGAAAGCTAGTCATTGGCCGGAGCGATACATGTGATCATGAAGAAAACAGTTCAGGGACCAGAAGATGGAGGCAACGAGGAGGACTGGAGCAGGCAAGTTTGAATCTTCTACTTTAAGGGGCAGGCTGCGGGCACTTGATAAAACATCACTGTCATAAGAAAACTCCTTTAAAGGGGACCTGTCATCATGAGAAAGTAAAATAAGATGTAGGCAGCATGTTATACAGGAGGATGAGCTGAGCAGATTGATGTACAGTTTTGTGGGAAAAGATTCAATATAACTCGTATTTCATTCATTTAAACTCCTCCTTATTCTGGGCCTTGAAGTTGAGGAGGCGGTCCTATCAGTGATTGACAGCTATCTGTGTATACACAGTCATAGGGGGAAGGCTGTCAGTCACTGATAGTACTGCTTCCTAGATCTCAAAGTCCAGAGTCAGCCAGGATATAAATGTATAAATTACAAGTTATAGTGAATCTTTCCCCATAAAACTATATTTTTGTACGGTAATGTAATGGCCTGTATGGAAAACACTCACATTTATCCATGTATTTTTGCCTTTCTTGGGGCATTATACTGTAAAATGGATGTGGCTTGCAGCTTGGCCAGGATTTAGACACATTTATGAAATGTGCCTTTATAATATCTACTCCACACAGATTCTGTGACAGATTCTCTTCCTGCCAGTGTAAAACTTAATGGCAGTGGTGTATGGTGTGATAGATTTATCAGAGAAGGTACTAGCAGACTAGTTATAACTGAGCTTTGACTGAAATGGTGCCACCTTTGATGGATGTAGGCCATGCTCTCTGCCATTCATGGTTGTCCGAATAGTCTCTTCTTCTTTGTATTGTACTTTTATATTGTGAATTGCACTTTCCTTGCTTTGTACTTATAGTCTACTAGCTGAAGGACCCGGCTTCGCCCGGGTATGTTTAATTTATTTCATTTAATATTTGTGTGTGTGTGTGTGTGTCGTTAAAAGATATCGAGAGTGACCACTACAGTGCCCGTCCTTTAACAGTGACCTCCACAGCAGCCTGCCCCTTAACAGAAACATCCACAGCGCCCTCCCCTTTAACTGTGACCTCCACAGCAGCTAGGGTGGCCATTGTCTTCACCCCAGAAAGCTGGACCTCACCGGCCATTCCCCCAAACGTGAAGCAGCACCCCCAGTTCCCATGAAGCCACACCACTAAACGTGAGGCCACACCCCCTGGCTCTATGAAGACACGGAGGAGAAGCTGTCTTAGTGTGAGCTACTGAAAAGGGTGGACATCCCTACGTCCGTCCAGGCACTGCGTCGCACGGAGAACAGGGAGTCAGAAAACCGGACTGTTTAGCCTAAAGCCGGACATCTGGCCACTCTAACATCAGCCTGCCCCTAGGGTGGCCAGAGATCCGTTTTTAGGCTGGACAGTCTGGCTTTCAGACTCCCTGGACAGACACAGGGATGTCCACCCTTTCAGTAGCTCACGCTCAGACAGCTTCTCCTCCCTGTCTTCACTGAACCAGGGGGCGTGGTTTTGTGTTTAAGGGTGTGGCATCATGGGGACCAGTGGCACTGCTTCACGTTGGGGGGAGGCTGGACAGTCTGGCTATCAGACTCCCTGTCCTCTGTCATGTGCAGGGCCTGGATGGACACATGGATGTCCTTTTGAACAGCTCACTCTCAGACAGCAGCACTGTTCAGTCTGAGCATGAGCTGCAGGGAGAAAGTCACTCTCCTCCCTCCCCTGCAGCTGACAGAAGGTGATTTTTACCTTCATTTTTGCAATCCCTGTCGTCTGCGGAGTGAGAGGGGGCATGGCCTGACTGAGTCAGGGGCGTGACTTAGTGGGACCTGGAGGTCCTTTTAAGTCCTTCTTTTGGCCTGAATTACAGGTTGATGCCATAGTAATTTAGGAGGAAAGTGGGTAGAAGTGGAAGAAAACATCTTTTATTACTAATGAATGCTAAATATGTGAAATTTGCATTATATGAGGTAATGATTGATGATGAATTAGTCTAAAACATAAGTTATATTTATGGTAACCGGAATATCCCTTTAACAGTGTCATCCACAGCGCTCTGCCCCTTTAAAGCAGACCTACAGCAGTGAACTGGCTAGGTTGTTAGGTAAACCTGGTGTGTGGAGACTGCCTGTGAGCTTCTATTGGCTGATAAGGGTCATGTGACCAGGCTTCTATTGGCTAACGCATTTTTTTTAAATATCTCAGGAACGGTACGTCTTGGAGAGCTGAGACCCGTTTTAAAACCTTTCCGGACACCTGATGTACCTGTGTGCCAAATTTCGTGATTGTAGCTACGACGGTGCGGATTCCTTTAGCGGACACACACAAACACACACACACCTTTATATATTAGATGCTGTTGTAGTGATTTCGTTTGTACATCAGATCAACACTTCTTTCTTTTTTCTATGGTCTCCTTAGTTTAAGTGCTATAATATGGTGTGGGAAGTTAAGACAAAGGACATGCCCAATACAGTACAGAAAGTCCAGTTGGTAATGGACAAAAGACCTACAGCAATGGAGGAATCTCTGGAAGTGCTGAAGTGTGATGAACGTCTCCCATCTTCTCCAGGTTACGAGTCTTCTGATGATCACATGGAACTTGGTATGAGTGTTGCTAATAAATGCATTTTATAGTTTCTATATACTGTATAAAACATATATTGTCAGTCTGCTTTATTCCAATTTATTCATCAGTGTTTCCATTCGCATCAGTGGACGCCTAACTATTTTCAGTGGTATCTACAGTACGTTGAATTCTTTTGCTCTGAAGGAAGCAAATATGGAGTGATAAGTTTCCTGGATGAAAACATCATTGGGGGACCTATGAATGGAAGGGGTTTGTCCAAAATGGACAGGATTCAATTTACTATTCCTATAGATGACATGGACTTAGACTGGCTGTGTAGACCTGTCCGAGATTAATCACTGGGGCTCAGGCTGAAACAGGGATAGACACATTTCTCTGACTCTATATACCAACTATTGGTTGGCTTACATTCAGGCAGATTTTGATGCCAGTGTTACAAAATGTTGTATCTTAAACCATGCCCTGTCTCCGTTTTGAGCGAGAGTAAAAAAGTTATAGAAACCCTACTTGCGCCAATTTGCACCACTTTTTAGACAGATACAAGGCATAGACATGTTAGTAAATCTATAATAAAAGCATCTAGAAGGGCACTACCCTGTGTGAAACCCGACCAGGTAATGGTATCCACACAACAAGTACAGAGGCGGGCATCCCCGGGCGCAACGCACAACTCTAGACAACACGTGTTGGTAGCCTTAAACTGGAAATCCACTCCCTGGAATTCCATCAAATCCCACCAACAAACACAGAAAGAATGAGAATTAAAAAAGTGAAGCGTGCTGCTATTTAAAATAAAAAACTGTTTTATTTGGGAAACCATGAAATGATAAAAGCTAAGGGCATGAGGAGATGAAAATGGGTAAAACAGTGTAACGCGTTTCAAGAGAGTGGTACACGATCAGACATTTATCAGCTAATTTGTGGACAGGTGATAAATGTTGTGTGTGGGGGAACCCTTTTATCCTATAAAGATAGTTGTTTATCTCCTTTAAGCACTACAATTCACATAGATTTTCTGGGACTACAATATTGATTGACTATCCTTAGTCCTTAGCATAGGCCATTATTTTCACATGATTGGGCAGAGACTCCCAGCACCCTGCTCATCAGCCAACCTATGGGGCCTTGAGGGGTTGATCCATCTTATAAATGCAGTTTTCAGTATGTGCTTTCTTCTCTCATTGAGATTGGAATGCTCCATAAATCGTACAGCTTTGTGCCACTTTGTATAGCATAGCCATTCAGTGCTCAGTATAATGACTGGTCTCATTGTGAATATATATATATATATTCAAAGGCAGTGAGAAGTCACCTCTGATTTACGTTCCCTGCTGCTAATGTTGAGCACGTCTGGTTTCCTGCAAGGTGTTTTCAGCGACCCCCAAAAATGTAGGTATAGTCAGGAAGTGTTATAAAACAATAGAAGCCTTACCCCGGTGGTTCCCTGCCAATCCAACACCACCAGTTGGGTGCTCCCCTCCAGTCTTTGTTTCTGGAGCTGAAGCGATGTCCCCCACTACAGCCAATCACTGGCCTCAGAGACGTCATCACTACAGGGCAGGTCTCTCTACAGCCCATGGCCCCTGAACTGTGGTGTTCTGTGTCTGGTAGTTGCTTCCATGTGCTTTCCTTGTCAGAGAGATGAGGAGTGACGCTTAGTGCAGGAACAAGGG
>ONZH01006404.1:0-15721 GCA_900303285.1 Rhinella marina | reverse complement strand
CTGATCTGATCTGGGTCTGATGGGGGCACAATACACTGTGGGGGCAATCTGAGGTCTGATGGGGCACAATACGCTGATCTGAGGTCTGATGGGGGCAAGGGACTGTTAGTTTAGTGATGTAAAAGCTGGGGACAGATTTCCTTTAACATAGGAGTCCCCTTTTTTACTCCTATTAATCCTATATTTTACTGCATTATGTGGTAGAGTATTTAGAGTAGGGTATGTAGAAAGTCTATTGTACTGTACTTAACAGCATAGATCAGGCATGGCCAACTTGCGGCTCTCCAGATGTTGTAAAACTACAATTCCCACCATGCCGTGCTGTAGGCTGATAGCTGAAGGCAGTCCGGGCATGCTGGGAGTTGTAGTTTTGCAACAGCTGGAGAGCCTCAGGTTGGCCATCTCTGGCATAGATGATCTAGCAGTTTATATAGTAATCTTGCTAATACAGTATTATAACCACAACTAGTAGTATGTGCCTGTGAAGTTGGAAACGTGCATTTGGGAAAGCCAATAAGTGGGGGGCCCACTCAATTATGTTTCGCCCCCCCCCCCCCCCCATGTGCTGAACCTCTAGCTACGCCTCTGATCAGGCCCTTAGTGAGCTGTACCCAGAGAAGCCTGATAGATTACAAACTGTTTTGTCATGACTTATCTGTACTATTGATTTTATGCAAATAAGTCGGGGTGAGGGGAAATTGAGGAGTCGGAGTCGGGGCTTTGGCTTACCGACTCCACAGCCCTGTGTGCAACTGTTGCTTCTTCTCAGTGAATCCATCAGAGAGCTGCCCCGATGGCTTGATCTATAGCCCTGATCTCTAGTCTTCTGACCTCGCTGATTTTAAGCAAAATTTTTATGAAACATGGCCTAAATGAGAAAAGTATAGATAGGAGCTGTTCATTGAGCAGTCAGTCCAGCTCTCTGATGGATTCACTGAGAAGGGGAAGCAACAGTCTGCAGATGCAGTGAAACTGAAAGTGTTGACAATTTGTACTAAAGACCAACTAAGATAGGTAAAACGCAATTATAAAAAAAAAAAATTAGTTAATTCTTAAATGGTATGACTATGACTTACAGGCTTTCATTATTTGCGTTTTCAGCTCCAAGGGAAGAAGAGACACATCAGAGCGCTGTTGATCGACAGAGTCATGCTGCAGCACGAGGTAAAGAGATGGAAAAGGGAGATGTGACCTCTCTTTACAAAATGGGCTGGATAAGGCTAGGGCTACACGACGACACATAGTGCACAAATACACGACAGTTGTCGTCGTGCGACAATTTTTATAATGGAAGTCTATGGTGTCGCGCTGCGACATGCTGCGACGTGACAGTCGCAGAAAAATCCATCCAAGATGGATTTTTTGCGACTGTTGTGTCGCAGTTGCAGTGCGACACCATAGACTTCCATTCTAAAAATTGTCGCGCAACTTTTCAGCGTCAAGAAGTCGCACGACACATAGTGCACAACGACATTAATGTCGCACGACAATTTTTATGATGGAAGTCTATGGTTTCGCACTGCGACATGCTGGGACATACATGGATGGATTTTTCTGCGACTGTTGCGTCGCAGCATGTCGCAGTGCAACACCATAGACTTCCATTATAAAAATTGTTGTGCGACATTAATGTCGCGAGACAACTGTCATTGTCTATTTGTGCACTATGTGTCGAACGACACATGTAGCCGTGTAGCCCTAGCCTAATACAATACAAGGAAGGAAGGAGACTGTGTTGTCCTTCTGTGAATCTATGCATTTAATAAATGCAGTATTCGTAAGGCTACATGCACATAACCGTATGTGCTTTGCGGTCCACAAAAAGCCGATCTGCAAAATACTCATACCGTCAGTGTCCCATCCACTTATTTTTTGCGGACCCATTGGGACATGTTCTAAAATTTGCGGAACAGACATACAGATGCGTGTTCCTCCAGTTACTGAACATGTCCTATTCTAGTCTGCAAAACACAGTCCACGGAGCAATTGAAGTAATTGGGCCCACAAATAAATGCGGATGGCACAGGGACAATATCCATATTTTGCGTATCCGCAGTTTGCGGATCACAGAATGGATATAGTCGTGTCCATGAGGCCTATGTTTTTTGGATGTGAATTTGATGTGGAACAATTCATCTCAATGGGACTGCAAAAAATGCGGACAGCACCCCGTGTGCTGTTTGCATCTGTATGTCCAAGGCGTAGTGATGCGAAAAAAATAGAAAAGGTTCTACACTTTTCCATTTTGTGGACAATGATAAGAGTTTTCTCTATTATAGAAGGGAAAAAGAAAACGGCGACATGCATACGGCTTGTATCCATTCTTCATGAATCCGCGGTTTGCGGATCTCAAAATACAGTCATCTACATGCGGCTTTTGGGGATCATGCGCATGAACGTATTTTCTTTCCGTGTCTGTTACGTTTTTTAGAAGTTACTTCATGTGCATTCCATTTCCATATGTCTTGATTGCAAAAAAAAAAAACAGAACATGCCCTATTATTGTGCACATTACGGACAAGAATAGGATTGTTCTATTAGGGGCTGGCCGTTCTGCAAAATACAGAATGCACATGGATGTCATCCGTATTTTTTGCGTATTAGGCGGTTGTAGATAGTTTGGTTAAAAAGGGGCTGTTCGTTTTTTTTTTAACGATCTGCTTGGTCGCTTCCACCAGTTCTACGTTTGTGAGCAAAGCCATTGTTGATGCATTTGAGAAAGAATAGCTCATAAGTGTCACACGAGTGGACCCGGAGAGTAACATTTATTTCATATTTCTATATTTTTTCATACATAGCTGAGAACATTGACCGTAGAAGGGTGTGAATACAAGACCGTGCACCAGGACTTGGTGCGAGACCTTCTGCGTCTCTCGACGAGCTCATACGGCCAAGTAAGTCATAGACTGCCTTGTTGATATCTTCTCATAGGGAACTTTTTTCTTTTATCCATTAACTCTCTATCAAATGTGATTAGATCAGGTCATTTTGGCAGTAGAAAGTGCATTGTTTTCCTACAACTGATTTAAAAAAAGAAAAATCTAAATCAGACATCATATATCACATGACAATCTCTTTCTAAAAAAGCTAGAACCAGCCCTGTACCTGACATGGATCCAGAGATCTCCCCATTCATTGCTTCTGTTGCTCTCTTCAGGCTGGCCTCTAAGGGGTGCACCCTTTTTCAGGGGGCATGTCCATTCTGCCGCAGCTCTCTCCCTGTAACTATCACAGCTTCTAACACTAGGTATAGCTGGTGGCAGTTGAAGGATAAAACTGAGCATGTGCGACCAACTTAGTAGGTGGACGTGCACATTACTATACAGATTAAACACCAGGGGGCGCCATTATAATGAAATAAAGAGAATATCTCTCAACTGGAGCACTTTGGTAACAAAGTAAATAATGAAAGTAGCTAGTTTTTCATGCTGAATTATATTAATATAACATTTTAAGTTGGGGATACACGGCAACTTTGCGCCTAATGATTGTCAATGGTATGGCAATGTGACATACTGGCACATGACAGGCACAAAAAATCTGGACCTGATGGTTTTGCATGGGGTGCGAATTTGCTACTATTTACAGTGATGCAACCAATAATAATGTTACTTAATTGTGTTGACAGGTCAGGAGCAAAGCTCAACAAGCGTTTTTCACAGCTCTGGGAACCTATAATTTCTGCTGCCGTGATATCATTCCTCTTGTACTTGAATACCTGCGTCCAGACAGACAAGATGTGACTCAGCAACAGTTTAAAGTGAGTATATCTATCCCCTTTTACTATGGAGAACAGCATAAAGAGACCATGGAGGGTTGGGTCTACCCCATAAGCATTCCCACATTAGTCAAAATGTTTTTTTTTTTTTTTTTAGCGTAGTTACTATAAAAAGAAAAGCTTTTAAAGGGATTGTCTTATCTGAAAATAGCTTCAGATCAGATGAGCTTTTTCACCCCCAGAAAAACTGCAGATTTTACTTGCAGATATTTCCTCTTTCAGCAGCAGGGAAATGTAGTATGACCCGTGGTAATTCTGGTGAATGGCTGTTCTTGTAATACGAGGATGGCTCCCAAGTCTGTAGCCACCCATACAGGGCTCCAATGCCCCCAGTGCCAGTAAAAATGCCCCCAGTGCCAGTAAAAATGCCCCCAGTGCTAGTAAAATGCCCCCAGTGCCCCATGTGCCAGTAAAAATGCCCCCAGTGCCCCCAATAGAGCTCCGGTCCATGCTACAATAAAAAAAATAATAAACACTAATACTTACCTCCATGGAGCTGGCAGCGATGTAGGCCTCTTCCGGCCTGTGCCGCGCTGTACGGCTCAGGCGCCGCCTGAGCCAGCCTCTGATAGGCTGCAGGTCTAGTGCCTGCAGCCTATCAGAGAAACAGACAGGGGAGACACCTCTCCCTCCCCTGCCCCAGCAGTACAGGCATCTGTATGTCCGCTGTCCTGAGGACAGTGATACAGATGACTATGGAGATGAGCGCTTCCACAATGTAAGCGATCATCTCCCTCTGCCCCGCCGCCGCCCCCAACTGTGCGCAGGGCCGCGCCGCATCTGGTTAATTGGCGGTGCGGCCCTGCAAGTGGCAAGGGGGGCCGGGGCCCGGTCGCAACTGTGACCACTGTGACCCCTATAGCTACGCCACTGTCTCCATTAACAATCCCTTAAATATGCATTGCTTATATGTCTTGTATATTTGATTACAGCATCCACTAGACTGCACACTGGAAAATTGTTAGAGGCGTTGTCTGAAAATAAAAATAAAAAAACTTTTCAGTCACTTGTGTTAGGTGTTCTTAGTCTCTTGCGCAGGAGGACCCAGCATGTTTATGCATTACTTGTATAGCCCATTGATTTCATTGGGAACTGTGTGATGCTTCATTTACTGCTGTGGTGGCACTACAGGGAAAATGAACCCTTTCTGCCATGTTTCCAGATTGGTTAAAGAAGGCAAAGCTGGCATGATAATGGACAACTGCAGAAATGCAAATACTAATAATAACATACGAACTTCACAAAACAGAGATCCAATTTAAAGCTCTTATTCCACCGCAACAAGTGCGTTTACATTAAAGGGAACCTGTTACCGCTATAATGCCCTTTAAACCGGGAATCGGTGTCTGTGCAGTCAGTCAGTCGCCGCCTGTGCAGTGAGCCTCTGAAGCCAAGTGCACTGCAGCTCGGCTCACCACGTAAGTGCTGAAAATGAAACAGAACGGTGCATGCCCTGGATCTCGGGGGATTAGGTCCGAAGAAAAAAAAAAAAAGTACTGATGTCTCAATCTGGGAAAGAGGCAGGACTGAGGCATGGCAAGCTTCACTTTAAAGAGGTATTCCGGTTGTTAGAAGTTATGTCTAGTGCAAATCGCAAGTTTGGGTTAACTAAGGATTCCATAATGGTTTCCAATAACACTGACCATAACGGAATTGTATGACGGCATGCACCACGGAAGTCTATAAGAGGTCTATAAGAGGTCTAAGGTGTATGCCGTCATAGAAGTCTGTTATGGTTCATGGTAACAGAATCCATAGATAACCCGAACTTGCAACATTAGTTATCTCCTATCTACTCCTTACAGTCCTCATGAAATGAATGAATGAAGTGGGAGGTTAGGGTTGTGCTCTGCTGCTCCGTTCATTTCTATGGGAGTTCCGGAGATATCTCAGTACAGCGCTCGGCTGTCTCCGGAATTCCCATAGAAATGAATGGAGCGGCAGAGAGCACGCCTGACCATCTGCGCTGCTTATTTCAGGGAGGCTGAAGGGTTACGGGGCCACCATTCTCGTGATTGGTGAGGGTCCCAGCGGTAGGGCCCCCACTGATCTAATAGTTATCCCCACTTAAAGCAGACCATTTGTATACATTGTGCAGGGTAAATCCATTGAACGAGACATGATGATTACAGCTATGACATAGAGCTGGCACCTTGTGATGGTGACAGGTTCCCTTTAACCTTAAAATGTCATGCCATGTGTAGTCTATAAAACCATTACTTTATGTTCTTCTGTATTGATGCCTACAGGGTAATACTTAGTGTGTGTTGTTTTTTGTTTGTTTCACTTTTAGGGTGCCTTGTATTGTCTGCTTGGAAACCATGGTGCAGTCTGCCTAGCAAACCTTCATGACTGGGAATGCATTGTACAGACATGGCCAGCAATAGTGTCATCAGGTCTCAGCAAAGTGATGTCCCTAGAGAAGCCGTCCATTGTCCGCCTTTTTGACGATTTGGCTGAGAAGATCCATCGGCAGTATGAGACCATTGGTTTAGATTTTTCAGTAAGTAACGACTTGCATCAATTTTATGAGCGCTGATCGTGTTCGCGTTGTTCGCAGTTGTTACTTTGAGGCTTGTGGTGATTGACTGCTCCTCAGAGCCTCACATTGCAGCAGTATCGGGTGCGAAAAATAGCAATGGAAAACCACGCAATCGGAGGAATCAGCAGCTTAAACAGTGCTGAAAATGTGAGAGATCTGGGTTATTTCATCTCACCGTCTCTGCCGGAGGATCACCCCAATCTACACGGCGCAGCCAGCCATCATAGTGTGCAGCGCAGATCTGTGTGTGAAAATTGCCTTTCTGTAAAATAATTTTCTTGTCCTTGTATATTTGGCCCGTAACCTGCTCTTGCAGTCTGTGCCAGTACTATGTTGTCATATATATTGCCTTCTTCATTTACAGGTTCCAGAGAACTGTGTACAAATTGCTATTCTGCTGCAGCATTCACAGAACCCCTCTAACAATGCAGAGCTGCCTCATCCAGATCAGCTTGCCATCGCCCTGAAGAGACAGGAAGAGAAGAACGCAGAGTCCGTAAGGTGAGTCCTGCTTCTTCAGAGGGTGCAGACTCACTCTTTAAAGGGGTTGTGTCACTTCAGCAAGTGACATTTATCATGTAGAGAAATTTAATACAAGGCACTTACTAATGTATTGTGATTGTCCATATTGCTTCCTTTGCTGGATGGATTATTTTTTTCCATCACATTATACACTGCTCGTTTCCATGGTTACAACCACCCTGCAAACCATCAGTGGTGGCCGTGCTTGCACACTGTAGGAAAAAGCAATGCGTGCTCCCATTTTCCAAGCCATCAGAGGCTTTTTCCTATATTGTGCAAGCATGACCACCACTGATGGATTGCATGGTGGTCATAACCATGGAAATGAGCAGTGTATAATGTGATGAAAAAATTAATCCAGCCAGCAAAGAAAGCAATATGGGCAATCACAATACATTAGTAAGTGGCTTGTATTAAAGGTGTTCTGCAGGTTTTAATATCTGATGATCTATCCTCTGGATAGATCATCAGTATCTGATCGGCGGCGGCCCGACACCCGGGGCCCCCGCCGATCAGCTGTTTGAGAAGGCAGCGGCGCTACAGGAGCGCGCGGCCTTCTCAGTGTTTACCCGCAGGCCAGTGACGTCACGACTAGTATCACTGGCCTGGGCGGGGCTAAGCTCCATTCATGTGAACAGAGCTTAGCCCCGCCCAGGCCAGTGATACTAGTCGTGACGTCACTGGCCTGCGGGTAAACACTGAGAAGGCTGCGGCGCTCCTGTAGCGCCGCTGCCTTCTCAAACAGCTGATCGGTGGGGGCCAGTGTCGGGCCGCCGCCGATCAGATACTGATGATCTTTCCAGAGGATAGATCATCAGATATTAAAACCTGCAGAACCCCTTTAACTTTCTCTTCAAGATAAATGCCATTTGTGACACAACCCCTTTAAAGTGTGCATGCAGGGGGGTTTTGTTCACGGGACCTCTACATTGGCACATGTGCCGGTATTTGACAGTGTGTGCATTTGTTGTTTTTTTGGTTTTTTTATATGATGAAGTTAGAACTGACTCGTATTTGTTTTCACAGGAACTATGAACGTTTGATTGACACATTGCTTGATTGTGTCACACAGAGGAACCTGTAAGTAGCTTACAATTCTGTCTTTTAACTTTTTGGAGTATTAACCTTGTAACACAGCATTCAACATCTGCAGCAATGCTGATTTATGTTACTGTTTTGAGGCCTTGAAGGCTTTAGATATTCAGAGCTTTAGGTTATGTACTCTTTAACTTAAAGGGGTTGTCTGGGGTAAAAATCTCAGACAAAGCCCTACAGTGGTTTAAAATACTAAAAAAAAATATGATACACTCACCCCGTCCTCTGCAGGGATAATGCGGACCTCCTGCCTCTCTTTGTCATGTGCAGATGCAGCACATCACCACTAGAGTTTGTAATCAAAAAGCGGCAGGAGAACCGAACCAGCACCACAGAGAAAGGGGTGTGTAATTTTTTTTTTATTTTAAGGCTTTTCTGAGATTTTTGTAATTATGTTAAGCGCTTGTTTATTATTGCTAAGATGTCATTATATTTGGTTATACTTATGTGCACTTACCTTCTCATTGCAGTCCATGGAAGTTTGAACACATCGGCATTGGGTTTTTGTCCCTGCTCCTGAGAGATGACTATGTGCTACCTCTTCATGCAATCGGATACCTGGTCCAGTGTCTGAATCATGACGCACTTATCGTGCGCAAGGTGCAGTCACTTTTTTTTTTTTTTTTTCACTCCATGTGTTAATTTGTGTGAAAGTTTAAAGGGGTTTTCAAGGATTAGAAAACCTTGACTGCTTTCTACCAGAAACAGCACCACCCCTGTCCATAGGTTGTGCCACTCAACTCTGCAAACATGTGGTTGTGTTTTTAGAAGACAGCAGCCATATTCTTGTAATTCTGGGCCGTGAGTACGGGCAGGAGCGCATATTGCTGCACCTGCCCGTGACCCCCGGAGGTTTTCTAAATCCTGGCATAGCACATGGGTACCCTGTTACCCTATGCTGTGCCAGGATTAGCTGAGCCTGCTCCACTGAGCTAATCCTGCACAGGGTACCCGTGTTCTGTGCCAGGATTTAGTAATAGTCCAGGGAGGAGCAGCAATATGCGCTCCTGCTCGTATTCACTGCGCTGCGACCCATTGATAACAATGTCAATTTCGTACTCTGAAAGTAGAGTTTAACCCCTTCCCGACCGGCGCCGTACATGTATGGCGCTCGGGCGGTGCGGGGACATGACGCCAGCTCGCGGGTGCGGCGGGCGTCATGGCCGGCAAGTCTCTGCTGTTTCTAACAGGCCATTCTATTGGCCAATCGGGCCGTCTGTACACGCTATGAAAGCTGTAATCCTCGCTGGTGAGGATTACAGCTTTCAAAGTGCAATTCTTATTTTGGCCACTAGATGGCAGGCCAGGATAAGAAATGAGCAATCATGAGTTTTAATTCAAGATTAAAAATCAGATTGCTCATAGTGAAAAAATAAAAAGTACAATATATTAGCTCATATTTGAGCTTTCAAATAATAATAAAAAATTTAAAAAAATATATAAAAAATTTAAAAAAATATAAAAGTTTAAATCACCCCCCCTTTCCGTATAATTAAAAAATAAATACCTAAATAAAAATAAATATAGACATCATGGGTATCACCGTGACCGAAAACGCCCGTACTTTTAAAATAAAATAAAAAAATTCCAACACGGTGAATTGTGTGGTGTTTTTTGTCACTTTTTTTTCTAAAAAAATTTAAATAAAAAGCGATCAAAAAGTCATACACACCCCAGAATGGTATCAATAAAAACTTCAGATCGCCCCGCAAAAAATGAGCGCCCATACAGCTCCGTACACATAAATGCCAAAAAGTTATCGGGGTCAAGATATGACGACCAAAAAAAAAAACAAAAAAAACCCCAACTTTATAAATTTTTTTATCACTATCAAAACACAAGAAAAACTATACGTTACGTACCGCTGGATTCGTACTGACCTGTAGAATGAAAGTAACCGGTCAGTTTTAATGAACAGCGAACGCCGTAAATAAAAAAACCCGGAAAACTGTAGCGGAATAGTGGTTTTTTTGCAATTTCACACGATTTGGAATTTTTTTCCTGCTTCCCACTACACCATATCCAGTAATAAATGGTGGCGTTTGAAAGTACAACTTGTCCCGCAAAAAACAAGCCCTCATACAACTATGTGAGCAGAAAAATAAAAAAGTTATGGCTGTATGAAGGCAGGGAGCGCAAAACGAAAACGCAAAACCGAAAAAACCTCCGGGGGTGAAAGGGTTAAGTGCACAGTGAAACATCCACTTTAGGTAGGGAAAAGTGTAATAAAAATCCAGGAGCAAATCCAGTGCAATTTCTCCAGGTGCTAGTAGCTAAAATAGACTTCCACCTTCCACAATAACCTGTAAAACAAGAAAAAGGTGTCATCAGCCTTCAATGGTATAGCATCGCAAGACTCCTCCAACAGAAGGGCTTTTATTACACTCACAAGGTTTCCACTATAAGAAAACATAATCATAAAATAAAATTGCATGACAGGCACAGCCTGTGTATTGGTCCTACTGAAGTCTAGGGGCTTTTTCCAGGGCACGACCCCTCTCGCACCACCCCCAGCTTTTATAATTCAGTTTTCCAATCACATACAATGGTCATTTTGCTTTAAAACCACATCTGAAATCATATTCCCAAACTGTACAGTGTACGGTATATACTTATGATATGTAGTCAGAACATCACAAAACATTACATCAAGAAAAAAAAAATGCATCAAAACCACATGTGCTAAAATCAAAACAATCCTGTGTGTAAGGCCATTGGTGTTTTGCGGTCCGCATGTTGCGGATCTGCAAAACATGGATACCAGCCGTGTTCATTCTGCATTTTGTGGAGCAGCCGGCCTAACTCCTATTATTGTCAGTAACATGCACAATAACAGGACATGTTCTATCCACTCGTGGAGCAGACATACGTACACAGAATGCGCACACAGTCATTTCGGTTTTTTGTGGTCCCATTGAAGTCAATGGTTCTGCATACGGGCCGCAAACAAAAATGGAACAGACAAAAAATATGTTTGTGTGTATGAGCCCTAAGTGTCAAAAATTATCCACGTAATAGGATGCCTGCCCAGATAGTGCTACAGAGGTCAGTCCCCTGAAGAAGTTGCAAAGCGAGACTCAAGTAGGACCAGTACACTCTTACCCTGTAGATGCCATGTGATTTTATTTTAGGATTATGTGATAAATGTTGATAATAAAACCTGTCTGTTGGAGGAGCAGAGTATTTTTAACAAGGATATTGCCGCGCTGTTCTTGCTGTCAAAAATGCCAGAATGACCAACAGAACCCACAAAAGGGCAGCCAATGCTAGTGTGAAAAGAGCCTTATCCAGCATTATCCAGTATATTAGCGAGACACTCCGATCTGCCGCCAGTTGCTTATTTTTATCATTATGTTTCTTATATATTTTCAAAGAGCAGTTTTCTAACCTCCCCTCCTTTAATTGCAGATGGCGATCTCCACTGTTGCTGGGATTCTTAAACAATTGAAGAGACCTCACGTTAAAGTGCCCATTTGTCCATATGAAATTGGTATGTAGAAATGTTTTAACTATTGGTGGATGTTCCTTTACCAGATCTAATGTAAAGGGGTTTTCCAGGTTTTCATATTTGCAAGCAAGCCTGTTGTACCTGACTCGCCTGCTCCACCGCACTCCGTTTCTGCTCCCTGGCATCCTTCACTGGTCTTCCGTTCCCCGTCTGTAAACTTCTAGATAGACATCACTGCTGGATCGTGTGCTGCTTCAGGACACATCGCTGCTGAAGCCAGTCATTGGCTGCAGCAGTGCACATGGCCCCATCCCTCTGGAAGCGTACAGACGGGGACCAGAAGACCACAAAACATAATCGTAGAGCCAGAATGGAGCAGCAGGCAGTGGGTGAGTATACTTATTTCATCAGGTACAGCAGGCTTGGCTTCAAAGTTAAAAACCATGCAAAAACATGGAAGACCTCTTTTAAAGCTACTGTCTATACACCGCAGCAAATCACCACTTTTATTTTAATATGATATTACTATTGGTTGTATAATTGTGCTAATCTGTTAAAGGAGGATGTCCCAAACCTGACACTATCATGGCTGGAGACAGACCAGACAACCTGTGGATACATTATAATAGTGCCGGCCTACCAAAGACCAAAGAAGTTTGGGAGGTCAGCCGCTTTGTGGAGAAGACCCACTGGGGTTATTACACCTGGCCTAAGTGAGTTTTTGTTTTGAGGTCTTTGCTTTCATTTCAGGATAAGAACTTTTACATGGGAAAATACGTTGACGAACAGAGTATTGGAGGACACATAGGAAAATTCACATATTCTGCTGCTTTATTACTTTTTATAACAGTTAAAGGGGTTCTGCGGTTCTGTAAAACTGATGATCTATCCTCTGGATAGATCATCAGCCTCTGATCGGCGGCGGTTCGACACCCGGGACCCCGGCCAATCAACTGCTTTAGAAGGCAGCGGCGCTGCAGGAGCGCCGCGGCCTTCTCTGTGTTTACCGCAGGCCAGGGCGGGGCTAAGCTCCATTCAAGTGAACAGATCTTAGCCCCGACCAGGCCAGTGATACTAGTCGTGATGTCACTGGGCCTGAGGAAAACACAGAGAAGGCCGCGGCGCTCCTGCAGCGCTGCTGCCTTCTCAAACAGCTGATCGGCGGGGGTCCCGGGTGTCGGACCGCCGCCGATCAGAGGCTGATGATCTATCCAGAGGATAGATGATCAGTTTTATAGAACTGCAGAACCCCTTTAAAAGGGAACTCCACTCTTTATATTGTATCAAGAAATCGCAAACACCACAAACTATATTTAATACTGTCTCATTATGGTCATATTAAGTATTTATGTTTACAATGTCACCTCTATTATAATATGGTTATGATTCAGATTACCATTTTTCATTAAAGGGGTTGTATCACTTCAGTAAGTGGCATTTATCATGTAGAGAAAGTTGTTACAAGGCACTTATTAATGTATTTGTCCATATTGCTTCTTTTGCTGGCTGGATTCATTTTTCCATCACATTATACATCGTTCGTTTCCATGGTTATGACCACTCTGCAAGCGGTGGTCGTGCTTGCACTAAAAATTATAAGCCAATGCGCACTCCCACGTTCCCAGCCACCAGAGAGGTCAACGCTTCTTCCAATAGTGTGCAAGCATGACCAGCAGTGATGGACTGCAGGGTGGTCATAACCATGGAACCAAGCAGTGTATAATGTGATGGAAAAATGAATCCTGCCAGTAAAAGAAGCAATATGGATAATAACAATACATTAGTAAGTGCCTTGTATTTACTTTCTCTACATGATAAATGCCAATTGCTTCAGTGAGACATCCCCTTAAATACGTTATTTTTTGGTTTTACTTACTGCAGACTCATCAAGGCACATGTTAAGAGTTAATATTTTATTAATGGATAACCTACTCTTATGATAGGCCATCATTAGCTGATGGGCAGGGGACCTGCACCAATCAGCTGTTCTGCAATAGTTCCAGTGGGAGCAGCACTGCAATGATGAGCTCAGTGCACTACAAAGTTGATGGAGCTGTCTACTTCCAGTGTCAGAGCTATCACCGAACAGCTGATCGTCAGGGGTGCGAAGGTGTTGCACCCACACCGATCACATAGTGATTGCCTATCCTGAGGCTAGGCTGCCACTTAGTAAAAGGTGGACAACCCCTTCAACCATACAGCTTTGTACATATCCCTATTAACTATATGAATGAACTTGTTAAACAAAGCCAAATTGTTTAAAAAAAAAAAAAGAACTATAACTTTAAGACGACTTTTTGAGACTGAAATAATTGATGGCCCATACTGGCATTAATCTCAGCCCTGTACTTGTTGTTAGTGTCTGTGCCTGATATTGCAGTGCCATTCATTTGAATTGGAAAAAGCTGTAGTGAGTGTTAATACCAGGCACAGCCATTACCAAAATTACAGAGCTGCACCTGATAAACAGTGAAAGGATCGAAGCTGATCAGAGGTGGGTTGTCAAGAGTTGGACCCTCACCCATCTGATATTTGATGGCCTAGTCTAAGCCATTAATTTTGTAGATCCACTTACCAAATACTGTGCAGTCGTCTTACTGCAATACTACTGCTTTATGTCAGCATACATTAAAGTTTTGCATGCTAATCCGTGACTTAATCATCCATTCAGAACCTTGTTGGTGTATGCACCTGCTGACCAGCAGCCAACACTTGGAAGACCTCGGGAGGAAATGTCTGAAGTAAGTACTACATAGAAACTAATATGGGAAAGAATACTTGAAGTTTATTTTATTATTTTTACCTAAGAAACATCAGAAGTCTATTTATAGGCAGTCACTTATATGTGCTGTTTCCAGATATTTTTTGATTTACTATTGAAGAACCTGTTAGGATGTGCTCGAGAATACGTAAATTCAACTTTGTAATCTAGAAATTAAGTAATGGGTGGTCTATGTGGATTATTAGCTTGACTCACAGGCAGCATACCTTAAAGGGATTATCCAATGCCCCCCCATATGCCCGTACCCCTCACACACAATGTACTTACCTTGCTCCCCGGCAGCTGCGTTGCTTCTGAAGCCCGCATCGGATGGGTGGTAGCCAATAGCAGGTGGTGCCTGGGACAATCCTCCCTAACGTCACCTCATGTTTTCATAAGTGCGACAGGAAGATGCAGCCGTGCAGGCTTCAGAAGAGATGCGGGTGCCAGGGAGCGAGGTAAGTACATTGTGTATAATGGTGTGAGGGGCCAGGGCATATGGGGGCATTTCAGGGGTTGGATAACCCTTTAATTGTTAAATTTGAGAATGGGAGGAGACTTTAATGCAGCCCATTTCTTTCTCACCAGCTGCAGGAAAATCAGTCAGATTGATAAAAACATACATCTAAAATAACTGTTTGTCTGTAGAGTGTACTTTAATGAAATTAATAAAGTCATGTGATTACAGCAGCCTTGGAACCAATTCAGTTAGCGAATAGAAAGTTACTAACATGGGGCTGGGAATGAGTGGTAAATGTAATGCGAGCTGGCAAACCTGTAGAAACAGTGACCCTGACCGGGCTGCAGTTCCACTGTATTTGTAATATGGCAGACAGTATTAACAACTTCCTGAGGAAGCACAGACTACTGAGCTTTGAGAGTAAAAGCTCAGGAAAGATACTGTGTATGAGAGTCTAGGTTCGCTTGAAGTGAACTTTAACATTGGGTACACTTTAGCTTTTCTTTATATTAATACTTATCTGTATTTAGGTTTCACTGTTGCAGAGAGAGCAGAGCCTCTAGGTGTAATGGTAACACCCCCATTGCTCCTAGATGCTCATTTGCATGTATTAAAACTTCATTTTTCTCAGCAATGCGTGCACATATGAACATGGGACCAACACAATGTCTTCAGCTGCAAAGTGCACATGTTAAAGGTCAGCCAGTTTCATATGTACAAATCTGCTGACAAACACTTTTCTTTTTGTGGGTATTTGGGACTGACTGTGGCTCTGTCAGCATGTTCCTTCACTATGGACAAGTACAGTTATAATAGGCAGCAAACAACTGGTTAATTTCCTTGCAGGAGAATTTGTCTGTATACATGTAGTTACTGTCAGCCACTCCACCAGCCATGGTGGAGGTGTACAAATCGGCAAGAACTGGATTTAACTCACTAGTAAATGGTAATGTGCATATTTTTTGCCTTTACTTGTATCCTGTACAAAATGTTTCTTATGTTACTTTTCTTATTTCTCCTTGCAGGCAGAACAGATCATATATGATCACTTCACTGATGAAAAGTTCATTGAGCAGCTCATTAAATTTCTGTCTTTAGAAGATCGAAAAGGAAAG
>ONZH01006403.1:0-80248 GCA_900303285.1 Rhinella marina | reverse complement strand
AGAGGTGAGACCTCTTAAAGATTTTGTGGAGGCCCAAGAGGTGAGACCTCTTAAAAATTAAAGATTTTGTGGAGGCCCAAGAGGTGAGACTGTTTAAAATTTTGTGAGGCCCAAGAGGTGAGACCTCTTAAAAATTATGTGGAGGCCCAAGAGGTGAGACCTCTTAAAAATTATGTGGAGGCCCAAGAGGTGAGACCTCTTAAACATTTTGTGGAGGCCCAAGAGGTGAGACCTCTTAAAAATTACTGTTGGAGGCCAAGAGGGTGAGACCTGGTTAAAAATTATATGGAGGCCCAAGAGGTAGAGACCTCTTAAACATTTTGCGGAGGCCCACAGAGGTGCGACCTCGTTAGAAAATATGTGGAAGCGCCCAGAGGTTCGAGACCTGTTTAAAAATTATGTGGAGCCAAGAGGAGAGACCCTCTTAAAGAGTTGTGAGGCCAAGAGGTGAGATGGGTTAAAAATTATGTGGAGGCCAAGAGTGAGACGTATTAAAAATTATGTGGAGGCCCAAGAGGTGAGACGTGTTAACATTATGTGGAGGCCCAAGAGGTGAGACCTGTTAAAAATTATGTGGAGTCCCAAGAGGTGAGACTCTTAAAGATTTTGTGGAGGCCCAAGAGGTGAGACCTCTTAAAAATTATGTGGAGCCCAAGAGGTGAGACCTCTTAAACATTTGTGCAGGCCCAAGAGGTGAGACCTCTTAAAAATTAGTGGAGGCCCAAGAGGTGAGACCTGTTAAAAATTATATGGAGGCCAAGAGGTGAGAACCTCTTAACATTTTGCGGAGGCCCAAGAGGTGAGCCATAAATATATAAATTTTTCTATTTACGGAGCAATTCTACGGCGGTTAAGGAGGAGGAGGAGGAGGTGGAGGAGGAAATGGCACTTCATACAGATGGCACTTCACTTTTGGCTGCTTTCCACGGTTGGAGAAGCAAAGTCCGGGTCAATCCACTTGCTGTTCATTTTGATTAGCGTCAGCCTGTCGGCACTGTCGGTTGACAGGCGGCTGCGCTTATCGGTTATAATGCCCCCGGCTGCGCTGAACACCCTTTCTGATAGCACGCTGGCGACAGGGCAAGCAAGCACCTCCAAGGCGTACAGGGACAGTTCCAGCCACGTGTCCAACTTGGAGACCCAGTAAGTGTAGGACGCCGAGGGATGGGGAGGACAGGGGTACGGTCTGCCAGGTACTCCGCAACATCCGCCGATACTTGTCCCTCCTGCTGATAGCGGGCCCCGCAGTGATGGAAGTTGCACGAGGGGGTGCCATGAACGTGTCCCACACCTTGGAGAGTGTTCCCCTGGTGGCTGTGGGCCTGATAGATGTTGTGGGACTCTGGGAGACCCTCTCCTCTCTGCCGCCAGCGATGGTGGGTGGGAAAATCTCCATCATGTTCTGCACGAGTTCCCTCTGGTATTCCAGCAATCGATTCGTCCTCTCCTCTACCGGAATAAAAGAGGAGACGTTATCTTTATACCGGGGGTCCAGGAGTGCGAAGACCCAGTACAGTTTGTTCTCCACTATCCGGACAACACGTGTGTCCCGGGAAAAGCAGCCCAGCATGAAGTCAGCCATGTGTGCCAGACTCTGAATAGGCATGACGTCACTGCCCCCCACCAGAAGGATCACTTGCCATTTCCTCCTCTTCCTCTTCCGCCTCCTCTCCGCCCCATCCGCGCTGAACCAATGGGACGCACACAGCCTGACTGCTACCCTCGCCGCCAGCATCCTCCTCCTCTTCCACAGCCACCTCCACGTCATCCTCCTCCTCCTCATCATCCTCCTCCTCCTCCTGCAACTGCCACCGTGAAGCAGACAAAAGTGTGGTCTGACTGTGTAGCTCCGTTGCGTCTCCTCCTACCCCCGTCTCCTCTGCGTGCAATGCGTTCTCCCTTATTGCGATGAGTGATTCTTTAAGGACGCATAGGAGCGGGATGGTTACGCTCACTATAGCGTCCTCGCTGCTGACCTTCTTGGTGGACTCCTCAAAGATACGCAGTACATCGCATATGTCTGCCATCCATGGCCACTCGTGGTTGGCAAACTGAGGGAGCTGAGTTGGAGGCACGCGTGGATTCATAATCTGGTACTCCATCAATGCTCTCTGCTGCTCACACACCCTGGCCAACATGGAATAGGTGGAATTCCAGCGAGTCGGCAGGTCGCACAACAGCCGATGTTCAGGCAAATGGAGGCGTTGCTGGAGTTTTTTTAAGCTAGCAGCAGCTACAGTTGACTTCCGAAAGTGAGCGCACAAGCGCCGCACTTTCACCAGTAGCTCTGCCAGGTTGGGGTAAGTCTTTAGAAATTTTTGGACTACCAGATTAAAAACGTGGGCCAGGCATGGTACGTGATCGAGTTCGGCAAGCTCCAGAGCCGCCACCAGGTTACGGCCGTTATCGCACACGACCATGCCTGGTCCTAGCTGCAGCGGCGACAGCCACATCTCCGTCTGCTGCAATATGGCGTCCCTCACCTCTGGGGCGCTGTGCTTCCTGTCGCCCAAGCTGATGAGCTTAAGCACCGCCTGCTGACGTCTCCCCGCGCCAGTGCTGCAACGCTTCCAGCTAGCGGCTGAGGGCGATGTTAAGGCAGAGGAGGAGGAGGAGGAGGAGGGGGGTTTATCAGAACCCATGCTGGCAATCTTGGGCGGGGGTGGTAGGTAGGCCGTCTCTGTTTGCAACCCCGTCCCCGCTTCCACTACATTCACCCAGTGTGCCGTCAAAGAGATGTAGCGTCCCTGGCCGCAAGCGCTTGTCCACGAGTCGGTGGTCAAGTGGACCTTTGCGCTGACTGCGTACCTCAGGGCCCGCCTGATGTTACGCGACACGTGCTGGTGCAGGGCGGGGACGGCACTCCGGGAAAAGTAGTGGCGGCTGGGGACGGAATAGCGAGGTGCGGCAGCCGCCATCAGGTCGCGGAAGGCCTGCGTCTCCACAAGCCTAAACGGCAACATCTCCAGGGCCAGCAGTTTGGAGATGTGGCAGTTTAAGGCTTGGGCTTGGGGGTGACTCGAGGCGTATTTCCGCCTGCGGTCGAACGCCTGCGAGATGGACAGTTGATGGGACGAGGAGTGTGAAGGTGCAGGCGAAGAGGCGGGGGAAGGGGAGGCTGAAGGAGAAGGCCCCAAAGTAGCCGAGGCAGAGGCAGATGTGGAGGTGTCCTGGCTGGAGGTCTGGACCGCAGTGGCAGCACACAACAAAGGGGAAGAGGCAGTGGCAGCAGGACCGGGCGCAGGTTGTATTGCGTTTGCTCTCTCCCACTCAGCCCAGTGCTTGACTTCCAAGTGACGCCGCATGCCTGAGGTGGTCAGATTGCTCTTCTCAGAGCCCCTACTCAGTTTTGAGTGGCAGAGTGTGCAAATCGCGCTCAGTTTGTCATCCGCACAAACATTAAAAATCTCCACACCACAGAAGTACGAGGCCTCGATGGGGGAGCTTCGCGCGACTGCCCGCTGCCGGGAACAGCTTCGGCCGTGCTGGCTGTGGCCTCACTACTCTGTCTGGACTGTCCTCTGCCTCTGGACATCCCTCTGCCTGTGGACATCCCTCTGCCTCTGGACATCCCTCTGCCTCTGGACATCCCTCTGCCTCTTGCTGCCTTTTTCGGTGCTGCGCAGACCACCACCTCTCCACTGCTTTCCCCGCTGGACATCACCCCTGGCCAAGTGGGGTCGGTCATTTCGTCATCCACCACCTCCTCTTCCTCACTCTGCTCCTCCTCCTGCCCACTGGACATTCCAACAGCCTCCCTTGATGGCAACTGCGTCTCATCATCATCATCGCTCATGATAACAGATGCTGGTTCAGGGTCCACATCAGCAGGAGATGGCGAAAACTCAAGTGTTTGGGCATCACTACAAACAAATTCCTCTGCTAGCTCCTGGGATTCTTCCGGCACATCTGAAAAAGGACCCGAAAAGAGCTCCTGGGAGGGGTCAAGGGTGGGATGACTCTGTTGGCCAGGTGTGGAGGAAGGAGGGTCAGAGTGAGACTGTGTGGATGACTGGCTGGTGGACAACTGTGTGGAAGCGCTATCGGCTATCCATTGCACCACCTGTTCAACCTGCTCAGGCCTCAACAGCGGTGTAACTCGCCCCCTGCTTAACTGTCCCATAAAGGCAGGGATTCTGGATGAGTGGGATCCTGGCTGACCCTCACCAGCACGCATTGTATCCCCACTGGCTTCAACAAGGCCACCAACAGCATTTCCGCGCCCCCGTCCTCGTCCACGTCCGATTCCGCTAGCCCCCCTCCGCATTTTATTTTTTTTTGGTTGCAAATACAATATTTGGGTATATAATTAGGTATGTGAAATAATTTAGCAAGAGAACGCACAGTACAGTGGCCAATTAAAAGGCCTAGATATTGTATATTTCAAGGTACACAGCCGTGTACTAACTGCTCAGACGGTGGGTATTTACACCAGGTTTTTAAAATAATTTAGCAAGAGAACGCACAGTATAGTGGCCAATTAAAAGGCCTAGATATTGTATATTTCAAGGTACACAGCCGTGTACTAACTGCTCAGACGGTGGGTATTTACACCAGATATGTGAAATAATTTAGCAAGAGAACGCACAGTATAGTGGCCAATTAAAAGGCCTAGATATTGTATATTTCAAGGTACACAGCCGTGTACTATCTGCTCAGACGGTGGGTATTTACACCAGGTATGTGAAATAATTTAGCAAGAGAACGCACAGTATAGTGGCCAATTAAAAGGCCTAGATATTGTATATTTCAAGGTACACTGCCGTGTACTAACTGTACAGACGGTGGGTATTTACACCAGGTATGTGAAATAATTTAGCAAGAGAACGCACAGTACAGTGGCCAATTAAAAGGCCTAGATATTGTATATTTCAAGGTACACAGCCGTGTACTAACTGTACAGACGGTGGGTATTTACACCTGGTATACAAAAAGGGTATTGCAGGCACACAGAACCCAGAACACTAGAGCCAAATAAACTGTATTTAAAAAAAAAAATAAAATTCACAGCCGTATACTGCCAGATCAGATGGTGTATATACACACTAGTTATATAACAGGGTTTTTCAGCCAAAAAGAACGCAGAACAGTAGTGCCAAATATAGTTTGGTATGTAGCAGAGCACCTAATACACCACTAATGCCTCTCTCTGTCCCTACTCCAGCAGCTATCCCTGAATACGGCAGCCGTTCTCTGTAAAGTGTATCTTGTAGTAAAGCTATCACTGTACTGCACTATAGTAGCCCTGATAAGGGCTTTTAATCACGCTCCTGCCTGTCCAACTGCTTAAACCTGTCTGTCCCTTCTCCAGCCTCTGTCCCTGACTAAGTTCACGCAGCATATGCGTACGAGCAGGAAGAGCTGAGTTTTTAATATTCGAGGTCACATGGTTTTTCCAGCCAATCCATGTAGACGCTGTTTTCGCGCTGCCAGCGTGCTCAGCGTGCCTGTCATACCCCCCCTGCATGTTGATTGGTGGAAAAAGAGCGCCAGGGAAGGTGGGAGGGGAAACGAATTCTAAGTGCGCCATCGCCGTTATACTCGATTGAAATCGAGTATGCCGAATAGCGTAGTATTCGATCGAATACCGGCTCGATCGAACACTACTCGCTCATCTCTAGTAACGATAGAATGTTTGAAAGAGGAGGGGAAGAAACCAGAAGATTTTTGTTAGGTGAGAGGTAACAGCCGGAGAGAGAGACTGGAGTAGGTGTGAGGGAATGGAGTCAGAGGCGCATGTGGTAGGATGAGAAGAGGAGAGGAGCCTGGAGACTTCTTCTTCCGTGACTGGGTCAAAAGTGGACAGTGAGCCGGAGGAGATGGGGAGAGATGTCATTAACCATGCCTTTACTCATAGCTATACATGTCAGTGTCACTCTGACATTATTTGCTATTGCTGTCTTTGTGTTTAAGATCTTAGTGAAGGGCAGGGGGAGGAAAAAATGCAAAAATTCATAAAACAATAACAAAAAGAGATATCATATTTTCCTACAAATGCTGAATCCTAGGAGACTAGAGGGAGTTATATACCAATTATAATGTGTTGCAATATCAGAGTTGCTTAGAAAAGTAAAATAATTCCAAAGTTATTACCACACAAAGTGGCATGTCAGATTTGACAAATGGGGCTCAGCTCTTAACAGGGGTTTCTCATTACAAGAACTGAGTATATGATCAGCAGGGATTCCATCACTAGAATGGGAGCCCATGTTCCCTTTTGAATGAAGCGGCAAACACACATGCGCACTGCTCTATCACGGACAGTCCCACAGAGTTGAATGCAGAGACAGCAAGCATACATGACTGACTCTCCAATCAAATGAGGAACGTAGGACTCCATACCAGTGATTGCGGGTGGCAATTTTTCCTATAATGTATAATGTGATGGAAAAATTAATCAAGCAAGCAAAGGAAGCAATATGGACTATCACAATACATTAGTAAGTGCTAGAGATGAGCGAATCATTGAAAAAATTATTCGCCGAACATTTGCCGAACTTTTTCTAAAATTAGTGTATTCGACGAATAGATTCGTTGTATTTACGTACAAAATATACGTTAATATGTGCTATTAGCGAACATTTGCTCACTAATAACGATTGTTCATTTACAAAATGTACGCAAGTTCTTAGAAGACGTACGCATGAGCGTACAAATAGCTTACGAATCTCAGCGTACTATTGTCTAAGCGATTACGTAATACGCAGGCACGTACGAGGAGAGGCCGCAGCGTGCACTCCTCAGAGGCAGAGCAAATATTCGAGACACATATATGGTAAATAGTGCAAATACATTATTATAAGTATAATATAAACATTTTAAATATCACCTACCTAGTATGCTCACGGACATGTTTAAGTCTCTTTTCTTCTGACGCTTGTCATAGAACTGGAGCAGAGTCCCAAACTCAGTCGCAATTTGTAATCCACGTAGGCAAAATTGTAATCCAAATGGGTAAAAAAATAGCTGCAAAGGTTCCCTTTAAAAAACCCTCTTTCGAGGGGCTCCCCAAATAACCTGAAAAGGGGGAAAAAAAAGGGATGAGGCGCACGTATGCGCAACTTGGATAAAAAAAACCTTTTTTTTTGATGGGGGGAGTCCTAACAATCCATGGCCATCTGGGTGAGGACAAACGCGGGGCAACAAAACTAAAAACAAGGGCCAACTAGTGCCCACCCTTCAGGATAAGTCCATGTTGTGGCTCCCATAAAAACTGCCGGAATTACTTAAAGGCCAGCAGGTCCTCCTCACTGCTGCTGGAGCTAAAGGACATGAGAGGGCGCTCCTGCCTCATCATGAAAGAGGCCCTGGCTGCGGCAGCAGACCCCTGCCGACCTCCCAAGGATGGTCTTCTTGGTGACTGGGCTGTCACACTGGCAAAGGCAGTGGTAACTTTGGCCCTGCCCATCACTCTGTAGTGGCCAGATCCTCCTGCCGGCATACCAGGTGACAGAATCTCCGGCTGTAACGGTAATGGTAACGGTCTTCCACGAGTAGCGGACTGTGCAGCCTGCAACTGCCATGGGCATGGCAGTTGGTAGTGGTACTGTACCACAGTTGGATGGTACACGAAAGTGTTCGTCGTCATCTGTCCCACATGAAGGATCGGTGGTATCGGTGGCAGCAAATCATGAATCAGGGGTTCTGGCTGATCCTGACCTTGGGATTTCTCTTCAAATCTCAAGGTCTCAAGGTCACAAGCCTCTTCTGCGGCCTGGGCCTCCTCACTCCAGTCTTCCGGGGGCGCTGCAGGAGTAGGTGGTCGCTTTAAGATTTTCACCCCAGTAGCAAAGGGGCCTTCAGGGGGGTATACTCCACGTAATCCCCTGCGTGGAGATTGTGGCGTACGGGCGGAAGATACAGCCGCTTAACCCCTTCGCGACCGGAGCTTTTTTCGGTTCTGCATTTTCGTTTTGCGCTCCCTGCCTTCAAACAGCCATAACTCTTTTATTTTTCTGTTCACATAGCTGTATGAGGGCTTGTTTTTTGCGGGACAAGTTGTACTTTCCAACACCACCATTTAATATTGCATACGGTGTAGTGGGAAGCAGGAAAAAAATTCCAAACCGGGTGAAATTGCAAAGAAAACGCTATTCCGCTACAGTTCTACGGGTTTCTTATTTACAGCGTTCGATGTGCATTAAAACTGATCCGTTACTTTCATTCTACTGGTCAGTACGAATCCGGCAATACCTAATATGTATAGTTTTTCCTGCGTTTTCATAGTGATAAAATAATTAGAAAGTTGCCCTTTTTTTTTTTTTTTTTTCCTTGTCAAATCTTGACCCCTATAACTTTTTGGTATTTATATGTACAGAGCTGTATGGGGGCTCATTTTTTGCGGGACGATCTGAAGTTTTTATTGATACCATTCTGGGGTGTGTATGACTTTTTGATCACTTTTTATTTAATTTTTTTTAGAAAAAAAAAGCGACAAAAAACGGCAAATCGCCATTTGGACGCTTTTTTCCGCCACACAATTCGCCGTATTGGAATTTTTTTTTTATATTTTAAAAGTACGGGCGTTTTCGGTCACGGTGATACCCATGATGTCTATATTTATTGTTATTTAGGTATTTATTTTTTACTTATACGGAAAGGGGGGTGATTTGAACTTTTACATCTTTTTTATTTTTATATATTTTTTAACATTTTTTTTTAATTTTTTTTTTACTATTAGAAAGCTCAAATATGGGCTTATAAATTGTGGCTTTTTTTTTTTTCTTTATGAGCAATTCTGGGTTTTATAGGCTCAGAAAACCATCAATTGCTCATTTCTTATCCTGGCCTGCCATCTAGTGGCCAGAATAAGAATTGCAGTTTAAAAACTGTAATCCTCACCAGCGAGGATTACAGTTTTCATATGGTGTACAGACACCCCGATTGGTCACACGGGGTGTCTGTACACCACCCGGAAGCGAACGCTTCCGGGTTTAGACGCAACTAGATGCCGTGATCACGTGTGATCACGGCATCTAGTCAACCCGGAAGACGCCGCCGATGTAGTAGGTAGCGGCAAGTCTCTGCTGTTAGAAACAGCAGAGACTTGCCGGCCATGACGCCCGCCGCACCCGCGAGCGGGCGCCATGTGCCCGCATCGCCCCAGCGCCGTACATGTACGGCGCTGGTCGCGAAGGGGTTAACCGAACGGCGGTTAACATATAATTCCTCCGCCGTCTCCTCATCGCCGATGAAACCGACTCCCCGCTCCACGTTGAACCAAATAACGGTTGCCCTTCGGCGCTCCAGCTTAGGGTCACCGGACCATGGGTGCTCCAAAACTTGCACCACCCACTCCTCCACCAGCTTTTTATATTCCCAGAGGATCTGTGCGTTCCGGGTGACAGCCTCAGGAACCATCAAATTCTGGCGTAAGGAGTAGTCCTTGCGCGGCGGAGCGGGAACTCCTGCCGCCTCCGCCTTGTCAGCCATGGAGTCACCACCTCAGCAGGCACCTCATCCGACTTCCTGTTGAGTTGTGAGAGATAGATCTCCGGTTCCTTCTCCTCATAGGGGTCATCTGCCCACAACATGCTTCCCCAGTCAGGACCTCGCTGTCTCGCCGCCATCTTACTCTGCTGACTTGCCACGTCTTCGTCGCACGCAGGAGAAGTGGGCGGAACTACCAGGGAGGAGTCTGCATCGCTGAATAGAATTCGTACGCAACAGCGTGTAGAGTAACTACCAGGGAGGAGTCTACGCAACAGCGTATAGAGTAACTAAATTATACGTAGAATAGCGTATAATTTAGCGGACAAACTACGTAGTGATGCGTACAAAAGCGAAGCGAATCACCTAATATTCGGATTCGCTTCGCAGCTGAAAAATCCCAAGATTCGATACGAATCAACGAACCGACGAATCGCTTCGCTCATCTCTAGTAAGTGCCTTGTATCAAGTTTCTCTACATGATAAATGCCACTTGCTGAAGTGAGACAATCTCTTTAAGGATGCACAATGCTTATTAAAGGATTAACTAATCTATCAATAGGAATATTGACATACTAAATATCAAAGAAATTAACTGCCTGACTAGAAGTACGTTAAAAAACACTATTTATTTATAAACTCGTAATAAAATGAATATTTCTCCACCTTGCAGGCTAGATGCGGGTAGTTCGGGGACAAAATTTGAATAAATACACTGTCCCCAAATTGCCCGATCCCACTAATGGTACAACGTATCCATGAATAGTGGTGTGGTTGTAAAGCCTCTCCAAACCACACTTAACCACTACAGAGATGCACCATGGGTGTATATGGGAATCACAGGGTGCTCACTTTGGCGGGTAATCCGGTTATTAAAACCCTTCTGTTTCAGGGTATACCTCTAGTTCACCGCTCACCAATGCACCCACCCCAAATACCCAAACTAATGAAAATCCCCAGTGTGACTCTGTTGGAGTGGTGAGACTAATATCGGTTGCTCACTGTGATACAGTAGATACTGCCCTAGTTTCACAGGGCCTCAGTTGCTACATCACACTTCCACACCAATCATTCCGCAAGCATACATATAGATATTGAAATGGCAGAGCAATTGTTAGCTCGTCTTAACAAAGCAGCTATGCAATTATTTTCACGCAAAATCCTGCTCGTTACATCAGACATACCACCTCAACTCTTTCATTCAGGCATGCTGCTAACACACTGGAGAAAACGGCTCTATTGACTCAAAAAGCTGTTAAAGTATTGCTCCCTGCCTACAACATCACTGCTCGACGCATTTCTGTGCTGGCCTATAATCCAGCTTATCATCAGGAGCCTAGGGTGTACAGAGAGGAGAGCTGATTTACAGACCGCTCCACGCTACTGATGGCGTGCGTGCAGCGAAACGAGCCTCCGGCACTAGAATGGCCGTAGCGCGGGTGCCTCCCGATTGGCCTTAAATGGAGAGACGCTCCACCCCTGTCGAGCCCACTTACAGGAACCAATCACAAGACGGATGGAGATACCACCCCTCCTCCTGTATAACGATGTATCGCTTGCAACAAGGGATAGAGATAAGGTAATTGTGATATATGGTTCAAAGGGAACCTATAAGCACAAAGGGACATCAGTATATGCATAGTAATAGACCGTTTACCCCCTTTAGTCTAGAGGAAATCTCCGTATGATTGTGGGGTTACGTCATATAGAGGTATTATATGGCTAATGTAAATACTAAAAAGCTTTTAAAATATAGAATTCCTGGTTACAGTGTATTGGCCTTTTATATCATATATTTTTTATGACCCAAAATATTAATGATTAAAGATGATAAAGGCAAAATGCAACAAGCGGAGTCTTGTTGATTCCCTACTGTAGTATACCCCCATTAGGAACAGGCGGTGAAGCAATGTATGATACAGAGTAGCAGATGAACAAGCTGTCAGATGCTACTAAAGGGTATATGTGTATTCTGATTCCACAGATATCGAAGGGCCACAAGTCTTGTTACCCAGAAAATCAACATTTTTTGATGAGACCCAACTAAATAGTGGATCAAAGTTGGACATCCACTTTATTCAATAAAACATGCAAAGGAAATGGAATCGTTAAGGCCCCTTGGTTTCACATTATCCAAAGTGAATATCCAATGAGCCTCTTTCCTGAGCAGTAATGTATCAATGTCCCCTCCTCTGGGTGACATCCTCACATGTTCGATACCCTGGAACTTTATACAATTGGTTTCATCTGGATGATAGTTGGCTACATGTTGTGCAATGGGGGTATCATCCTTGTTTTTGATGTTAAGTAGATGCTCCCCTATACGCCTTCTCAACTCACGCTTAGTTTTTCCCACGTATTGTACTTTGCACATACATGTCGCCACATATACAACACCTATTGTCCCACAGTTTATGAAGGACCTGATGCTGTACTTACGTCCAGTTACAGAGCTTGTGACCAAGTCACCCTTTAGAATAGCTCTACATGCCACACACTTACCACATTTGAAAGTGCCATTAGGTATTCCTGATGTCAACCATGTTTTTGATATGGGGGTGTTGAATGCACTGTGGACTAATCTGTCCCGTAAATTTGCGCCACGGCGATAGGTTATCTGTGGGTAGTCTCCAACCAGATGACCCACATCGGGGTCAGATTTTAGAATGTCCCAATATTCAGATAGGAGGGAACGAACTTCCCTATGTGCATTGTCGAAAGTGCCTATGACACGTGCCTTAGTGTCCTCCAACATCCTGTCCTTAGGGTGTAATAGGTTTTCCCTTTCGCATGCCATTGCATGCTGGTATGCCTCTCTCAATGGTGACAAGGGGTAGCCTCTTTGTAGGAATCTGTCCTGGAGGTCTTTAGCAGATTGTTTAAAATCTGACCATTCAGAGCAGTTCCTCCTCACTCTCAAATACTGTCCTTTCGGGATACCTTTTTTAAGAGGATACGGATGTGCGCTATCCCATCTGAGGAGAGCATTGGTAGCTGTTGGCTTGTGATAAATCTTCATCCTGATTTTACCCTGAGGATCAATGTCAATCCAAAGGTCCATGAATGTGAGATGAGAGCTACTGATCTCATGTGTGAAAAAGAGGCCTAGTGTATTGATGTTTAATACCCTCATAAAGTCTTCAAACTTTGTCCTAGGTCCCTTCCACAGAATGAAAATATCATCTATGAACCTCATCCACAGTAAAATGGATGAGGTCCATTCCTCCATTTCTTCTCCGAACACTATCTCCTTCTCCCACCAGCCTAGGTAGAGGTTGGTGAAGGTAGGGGCACAGGGACTGCCCATCGCCACCCCCCTGAGCTGGTGGTAGATCTTACGATCGAAGGAGAAGATGTTCCGGTTGAGTATGAAACTCAGTAGATCCATCACAAAATCATTGTGTTTCTCCATCAGTAGCGTGCAGTGTTCTGTAAATCAGCTCTCCTCTCTGTACACCCTAGGCTCCTGATGATATGCTGGATTATTAGCCAGCACAGAAACGCATCGAGCAGTGATGTTGTAGGCAGGGAGCAATACTTTAACAGCTTTTTGAGTCAATAGAGCCGTTTTCTCCAGTGTGTTAGCAGCATGCCTGAATGAAAGAGTTGAGGTGGTATGTCTGATGTAACAAGCAGGATTTTGCATGAAAATAATTGCATAGCTGCTTTGTTAAGACGAGCTAACAATTGATCTGCCATTTCAGTATCTATATGTATGCTTGCGGAATGATTGGGGTGGAAGTGTGATGTAGCAACTGAGGCCCTGTGAAACTAGGGCAGTATCTACTGTATCACAGTGAGCAACCGGTATTAGTCTCACCACTCCAACAGAGTCACACTGGGGATTTTCATTAGTTTGGGTATTTGGGGT
The DNA here is from genome assembly GCA_900303285.1 of Rhinella marina. NCBI lineage: Eukaryota > Metazoa > Chordata > Amphibia > Anura > Bufonidae > Rhinella > Rhinella marina. The sequence goes on along the minus strand of ONZH01006403.1, from coordinate 66,948 downwards.
GGGTGCATTGGTGAGCGGTGAACTAGAGGTATACCCTGAAACAGAAGGGTTTTAATAACCGGATTACCCGCCAAAGTGAGCACCCTGTGATTCCCATATACACCCATGGTGCATCTTTGTAGTGGTTAAGTGTGGTTTGGAGAGGCTTTACAACCACACCACTATTCATGGATACGTTGTACCATTAGTGGGATTGGGCAATTTGGGGACGGTGTATTTATTCAAACTTTGTCCCTGAACTACCCGCATCCAGCCTGCAAGGTGGAGAAATATTCATTTTATTACGAGTTTATATGTACAATGCTTATTAAAGCCATTTCCACATTCTTTAAGTCTTTGCAAACAAATTGATGCAGCTCAGAATGCATTTCTTCAGAGATAGATTAAATACAAGCCTATTCACAGGCTTGTAAGTTGACAATTACAAATTACTATGATTATTACTACCATTGTCATTATTTCATTGTAAAATATATTAGGCTAATGAGCCTTTATACCTGTAATATAATTCAATTTTAATATTTTTGATACAGTTAATGAAGCATGTGTAAATATCTAAAAATAGATGTTGAAGCAAGGTTATAACACTTCATCTTGTATATCACGTTTGAGTTTTTGATGATGTGTTGCTATAGTATCTTTAACTATTTTACCGAGTTAGATTACATGTTGTGCTCCCTGACTGATAGTAGCCATAGCAACCACTTATCTATGTATCTTTGATTCTCATGTATCGTATTTCATGAAAACGTTACCACCAAAAATACAAGGTGATGACAGGGTGTTATATGACGATGTATCAGGTAGACCTTTAAGATGATCAAATTTGTATTGATTCACATTAAAATGTGAATGTTTGGTCTTTATATAATTAAAGGATGGTCTCATCAGAGACAATAACATTCCAAGGTTATGCATCTTTGTGCACTGCTCATGACCGGCCACCACTCCCATTCACTTCTGTGTTCCCAAAGGAAATAGCCGAGCCAGCTCTTGGCTGTTTTCACCCCATAGAAATGAATGGAGGGCAGCTGAGCATGCGCACTGCACCCTCCTTCACTTTCAGGGCTCCGTTCTCGACATAGGTTCAGGACCCAGCAGTGGGACCAGCACCTTTCAGACAGTGACATGCTCCCATTGTCTGAGATGACACAGTCCCTTTAAGTTGCTGCTTATGGAGCTGGTGATGCTCCTACTCTTTCCCCCCACTAGTCATGGCAGTGAAGCATGAGTGCAGAGAGCAGGGTTGCCAACCCCCCTATTAAATTTTTCTGGACAACTTAACAAAAAATTACGGACAGCCTAAAATTTTTACGGACATACGTCCCACCCCTTTTTAAAGACCACGCCCCCATCCCTCGCCCTCAAAATACTTAAAAAGAATGCCCTTGATTCACAAACACTGCTACATCCCGACTGCTCTAGTCTTAGTGCTTTGTTCATATGGCTGCAGTGACAATGATTTCTGATAACATTGCTGCAGCCATGGTAACAAAGACTGACAGGGATGTAAGTGTGCACATATGTCAGAGTGTCAGTGATGCACAGATAAATAGCGTGCGACCACTGTAGCCTGTCACTGTCCTCAACATTAAACCACTGACAGGTGACTGGCAGCAACAGAAACATGCCATATACCAGTAAATCCCCACTGCTGTTCGTAAATAAGAAGGGACTAGAGCTGCATAGAATGACACTGGAGAAAGGGGTAGGTATAGCATATATCCTAAATGAATGCCACATTGCTAATCCAATCAATCTCCTCCCTAGCATGAGACATATTTGAGAAGACACTACCAAGCATACAGGAGAATACAGCACCACATACCTGTTACATCCAGTGATGTCTCCACTGATGTATATGTTCTCTTTCCTCATCTTCTGTATTCAGCGACATGATCAGTTCTTTAAGCCACGTCTTCTCTCTGCAGAGTTTACCACACAGACATCTGAGGATTCTCACTTTTCTATCATCTTCCCCCTGGTGCCCAAACATTGTCATCCTGATGTTACCTCAATTCCTAATGCCCCCAAATACTATACTGCAGAAATAACAGTGACAAAAAGATAGTCCCCTCATAATAACAGTGCTCCCCACTAATCCCACTAATACTAATAATTTTCTCCCAGAGTGACCTCATTAGTAATAGTACCCCAATAGTGACAATGTTCTGCGAAAATACCCCTATTAGCAGTAGCAACCTCAATAGTGTGCCAACCAAGTAATGATATCACCACCCAATAGTACTAGTAACAGTAATAATGCCCATTAATAAAAATAATGTACCTCATAGTGCATCCAGTAATAAAAAAAGCACCCCCATAATAACAATATCAGGTATCACAGTCCCATATAGTGCCACCAGTAATTATAATGCACCCAGTAACTTAAATGCTCCCCTGTAGTGCCCCCAGTAACTTAATTGCTCCCTTATAGTGAATGGAGGATCGGCATAGGAGGAATAATGTGAGATTGAGAGGGGTTGCCGAATCGGATGACTCTGATGCCCTGGAACCTCTCTTAAAAGATCTGCTCAAGACAGTCATCCCAGCGGCGTCAGAAATGGATTTGCTCATCGACCGCATTCACAGGATTCCGAAGCCTAAAGGTCTGGACCCGGACATACCGCGGGATGTAGTGGCGCGAATCCACTTTTACCACATCAAGGAGAAGTTTCTCAAGTCCCTGCGCCAGACTCCGGCTCCTACTCCTCTCTTTCAAGGCATCTCTGTTTTTCCAGATTTATCCGCGGCCACACTAGCCAAGAGAAGAGAATTTGCTCTTATTACTAAAGTCTTGCGGGACAACCATATCCGATACCGGTGGGGCTTCCCGGTTAAGATAATAATATCCCACGACGGAAAACAACATGTCTGCCCATCGCCTAAGGCTGCAGTACTTACCCTGCAGGAGTGGGGTCTCATCCCTGAATTGTCGACGAGAGGTCAAGACAACCCATCCAAGCTTGATAAGATTTCTCCTGAATGGGACACTGCCTGAAGTTCTGCTTAACTTTCTAAGAGGGACTTGGAAGACGCCTGGAGGCCGGGATGCATGAGTGACTGTGCTCTGCACTTATCTCCCCCCAACATATGTCTCCTTGAATGTGGCTGGGGCCTCTGGGATGGAGTTTTCCTGGCCTTTCTATCATTGCAATCTCACATGGTTTTTCAAGTTTTCTTTTCTTATGTTTATGTTACTTGATTTTTATTTTTTTACAGTTTCATGCAATGTCTGCTAGCTCTTGCCTTCTTACTGACAGGTGGTTATTGCTGTTGCTGCATACAGTTAGTCTCCAACATTTCTATGCTTTTGGTGCCATAGGTATCATTGGAGCTCTCACTCCTCAGTCATGGGGTTGAATGTATATTCTAACAATGTGAGGGGTCTGAACTCTCCCTTCAGGCGTTCACAGCTATGGCCTGATCTTTTGCGATCTTAATGTGACATCGCCTTGATCCAAGAATCTCATTTGTTGGAAACGGATCAAGCCAGGTGTACACAGCGTCGTTTCCCTTTTATATATCATTCTCCGGCTGTTAAAAAGAAAAAGGCAGGCACCTTTATCTGTGTTAAATCCTCAGTGGCTGAACAGGCTTTTTAGGAAAGTTCTTAAAGTAGCTAGAGGTTCAATAATTGTTGGTGGGGACTTTAATATCCCTGTAGATGCAGATGTGGATTGTTGCTCCGCAGCCGCATCTAGACGGGAGGATCTCCGTTCTACTCTCCTAGAAATACCCTTACACGACATCTGGCGTTACCAACACGCTAACGAGCGTGATTTTTCTTACATCTCTAATACCCATGCTTCGCAATCTAGAATAGACTATTTTTTGATTTCTAGAGATCTGTTACAAAAAGTGGTAAAGTCGGACATTGGGTGTGCCACATGGTCTGACCATGCGCCGGTTTCCTTGACCCTAGACAATGGCCTTCCTAACTTACCTCCTGCTCAGTGGAGACTTAACCCATATCTGCTTACTAGTGAGCAGCGTGTGGAGGAGCATAGAGCCAAGTTGCAGGAATACTTTAGTATCAACAGCACTCCAGAGATCTCAGTCTCAACCTTATGGCTAGCCCATAAGGCTTACATGAGGGGAATACTACTTCAGTCGGCCTCTAGACTTAAAAAATGCAGAGAGCGACATCTGTCCTCTGCTATTCAAGATTTGGAGAATGCTAATCAAGTATATAAGTCCAACCCTACTCCTTCCCAATTGGAAATTGTTAAAAAGCTACGGTTGCATCTTAGATCATTGCTTTTATATCAGCATGAAAAGGTGTTACGGAGACTAAAAACTACATTTTATCATTCAGGGGACAGAACTGGAGCGCTGTTGGCACGAAGACTTAAACGTAAAATGGCTGAAAGTAGGATAGATAAACTACATTATAATAGCTCAATTATTTCCCATCCTCAGGAGTTTGCAAATGCATTTGCATCCTACTATGCTATAATTTGAAAGATGACCCAACCACTCCCCAACCTACTCCTGGAGGCATCCACTCTTTCCTAGCGTCCCTGTCCCTTCCTTCTCTAAACCCAGATCAATTGTCTTCTTTAAATTCTCCTATTCTGGAGAGCGAGGTATTCTCAGCTCTTAAGTCAACACCTCCTGACAAGGCCCCTGGACCAGATGGGTTCATATCTTCTTACTTTAAAACATTTCAAGCACAACTAGCTCCGCATCTTTGCAATCTCTATAACTCATTTATGCATTCAGGGTATATCCCTCCAGACATGCTTGTAGCCACTGTAGTCACGCTTCCTAAACCCGGTAAGCCTCCTAACACGCCTGCAAATTTTCGCCCTATTTCTTTACTAAATGTGGACCTGAAACTGTATGCAAAAATCTTAGCCACTCGTATTAATGTTTTGCTCCCCTCCTTAATCAATCCAGATCAGGTGGGGTTTATACCCGGCAGGCAGTGCAGGGATGGAACACGGCGCATGGTCAACCTAATACAACTGGCAAACAAATATAGGTCCTCTACGCTTTTTGTCTCCCTAGACGCTGAAAAAGCGTTCGACCGGGTACATTGGGGATACCTGGGCATGGTTCTTCAGAAGTTTGGCTTCTGTGGACCTATTCTCTCTGCTATCCTGGCCCTGTATACTACTCCATCGGCTAAAGTTCTGGCCTCTGGCTTCATGTCTGATTCGTTCCGAATCTCTAACGGCACTAGGCAGGGGTGCCCATTGTCACCTCTAATTTTCGCACTGGTCATGGAACCTCTAGCGGAATCTATCCGATGTGACTCGCGGATTACTGGTATTAACGTAGGAGACCATTCACACGTCATCGGTCTCTATGCAGATGATGTTATTCTTATTCTTACTGACCCTGTAACATCTTTGGAGGCTGCATTATCTTCTCAAGTTGTTCATATTACAAGCTGAACGTCTCAAAAACTAATGTGTTACCCATCGGCGTGTCGGATGCAGCCAGAGGCCAGCTACAATCCCGATACCCCTTTCAATGGTCTATGAAGTCTATTTCTTATCTAGGGATGGAATTAGCCACTACCGTATCAGATACCTCATCCATTAATATTTCTAATTTACGTTCAGAGTTAAAAAAAGATTATGTACATATGTCCAGAGTCAATCTCTCCTGGGTTGCCCGTATAAATGCTGCTAAAATGTTCTCTTTACCAAAGATATTGTACTGTTTCAGGTGCCTCCCTTTGAAAATCTCTACAAGGCAGATTGCACTGCTTCAGTCGGATCTCATGTCCTTCGTGTGGGGTGCTAAAGGCCCGAGAGTGGCTAAGTCCGCCCTACACCCTCCAATACGTTTGGGGGGTTTGGGGGTTCCCGATATTTATAAATATTACTTGGCAAGCTTAGCTGAACAGGCGTTGGAGTGGTGGTCCCCGTGTGCGCCTCAAAAATGGTTACAAATAGAGGAATCGTATACTAAAGGTTTATCCCTGAAGGCGCTCCTCGCAGCGCGAATTATAAACTACTTCCCCTACGAGCCCCCTCTTGCGACCATGCAGGCCACTTGGTTTGCTTGGTCCAAGCTTGTAGATTCCAAGTCCTATTTCCATCTTCCCATCACCCGGCTACCTCTTAGGGCCTTGGAATACCATATCCCCACATTATCCTTGGCTGAGTGGACAACAAAGGGCATTCATTCTGTTGGGTGCCTGTATGATAAATCCTCTATAGTGGATTTTGTTATACTTCATACTAAATACAACCTGCCCAATAGAGTGTTTTATCAATATTTGCAAGTTCGACATCTTTTACATACGGTCCAAGTTCCGTCACCAAGACTTTCGGGAGATAAGACAATTACAGCATTTATGAATGGCAAACCATCCCAGAGACCCAAAATCTCTACTCTGTACCTTATTTCTTTAAATCTGTGCTTGGATGCCAAACAGGCTTATATGGTGAGATGGGAGCGGGAATTGGAGAAATCCTTTTCTGTCTCTCAATGGAGCCAAGCAATGCTCTGGTCATTTCGCTGTACTAAATGCATAAATCATATTGAGCAAACTAGGAAAACACAGCTTCGTTGGTACTTGACGCCCAACAGGCTGGCTCACTTGGTCCCTAATTATTCACCCTTATGCTGGAGACAGTGCGGTGGCATTGGCTCTCCCCTACATATGTGGTGGTCATGTCCCTCTGTCAGCGGCTTCTGGCCTAAAAAAGCCGACATGATTGTGGAGGTGACTGACTATCACATTATTGCATGTCCAGAACTTTTTGTGTTAAATATGGGATTGGCACTCCTTCCTGCTAACAGCAGGTGGATTGTTTTTCATATCTTGGCAGCGGCAAGGAATGTCATAGCTAAACGATGGAAGCTACCTGAGCCTCCACCTCTGACTGAAGTGGTGCAATCTGTTAACTTCCATATGCACTGTGAACTAACTTTTGCCTCCAACAAACAATCCAGAATAAAGATACATAACCATTGGCTGCTTTGGCTATCCAGCAGGTTTGCATCCCCTCTCCCAGATGGCTTCCTTTGATCGGATTGTCCGTTAGCACTCCGTTGGCTTTTGACTTACTGTATGCTAGATGTGATATTGTAAATCGATAAGATATGCTTGTGTACCTATCACAAATGACTAGAAGGCATTGTATTGTTTTGCATAATTATTTTGTTTCTGTTCTTCTGTACATGTTGTACAGTCATGGCCAAAAGTTTTGAGAATGACACAAATATTATATTTTCACATGATCTGCTGCCCTCTGGTTTTTATGTGTGTTTGTCAGATGTTTTTATCACATACAGAAATATAATTGCAATCATATTATGAGTAACAAAAGCTTATATTGACAGTTAGAATGAGTTAATGCAGCAAGTCAATATTTGCAGTGTTGACCCTTCTTCTTCAGGACCTCTGCAATTCTCCCTGGCATGTTCTCAATCAACTTCTGGACCAAATCCTGACTGATAGCAGTCCATTCTTGCACAATCAATGCTTGCATTTTGTCAGAATTTGTAGGTTTTTGTTTGTCCACCCGTCTCTTGATGATTGACCACAAGTTCTCAATGGGATAAGATCTGGGGAGTTTCCAGGCCATGGACCCAAAATCTCTATGTTTTGTTCCCTGAGCCATTTAGTTATCACCTTTGCTTTATGGCAAGGTGCTCCATCATGCTGGAAAAGGCATTGTTGATCGCCAAACTGCTCTTGGACGGTTGGGAGAAGTTGCTCTCGGAGGACATTCTGGTACCATTCTTTATTCACGGCTGTGTTTTTAGACAAGACTGTGAGAGAGCCGATTCCCTTGGCTGAGAAGCAACCCCACACATGAATGGTTTCAGGATGCTTTACAGTTGGCATGAGACAAGACTGGTGGTAGTGCTCACCTCGTCTTCTCCGAATAAGCTGTTTTCCAGATGTCCCAAACAATCAAAAAGGGGATTCATCAGAGAAAATGACTTTACCCCAGTCCTCAGCAGTCCACTCCCTGTACCTTTTGCAGAATATCAGTCTGTCCCTGATGTTTTTTCTCGAGAGAAGTGACTTCTTTGCTGCTCTCCTTGAGACCAGGCCTTGCTCCAAGAGTCTCCGCCTCACAGTGCGTGCAGATGCACTCACACCTGCCTGCTGCCATTCCTGAGCAAGCTCTGCACTGCTGGTAGCCCAATCCCGCAGCTGAAACACTTTTAAGAGACGGTCCTGGCGCTTGCTGGTCTTTCTTGGGTGCCCTAGAGCCTTTTTGGCAACAATGGAACCTCTCTCCTTGAAGTTCTTGATGATGCGATAGATTGTTGACTGAGGTGCAATCTTTCTAGCTGCGATACTCTTCCCTGTTAGGCCATTTTTGTGCAGTGCAATGATGACTGCACGTGGTTCTTTAGAGATAACCATGGTTAACAGAATAGAAACAATGATGCCAAGCACCAGCCTCCTTTTAAAGTGTCCAGTGGTGTCATTCTTACTTAATCATGACAGATTGATCTCCAGCCCTGTCCTCATCAACACCCACACCTGTGTTAATGGAGCAATCACTGAAACGATGTTAGCTGGTCCTTTTAAGGCAGGGCTGCAATGATGTTGAAATGTGTTTTGGGGGATAAAGTTCATTTTCTAGGCAAATATTAACTATGCAAGTAATTGCTGTTAAGCTGATCACTCTTTATAACATTCTGGAGTATATGCAAATTGCCATTATAAAAACTGAAGCAGTAGACTTTGTAAAAATTAATATTTGTATCATTCTCAAAACTTTTGGCCATGACTGTACTCTCTCTTAAAAATTCTGTCAATAAAAATTATTGAAACCCCCATAAACGGTCCCCTATATTGCCCCCAGTAGTATAAATGGTCCCCTATATTGCTCCCAGTAGTATAAATGGTCCCCTATTGTGCCCCCAGTAGTATAAATGGTCCCCTATTGTGCCCCCAGTAGTATAAATGGTCCCCTATAGTGCCCCCAGTGGTATAAATGGTCCCCTATAATGCCCCCAGTAGTATAAATGGCCCCCTATAGTGCCCCCAGTAGTATAAATGGCCCCCTATAGTGCTCCCAGTAGTATAAATGGCCCCTATATTGCCCCCAGTAGTATAAATGGCCCCCTATATTGTCCCCAGTAGTATAAATGGTACCCTATATCGCCCCCAGTAGTGTAAATGGTCCCCTATAGTGCCCCAGTAGAATAAATGGCCCCTTATACTGCCCCAGAAGTATAAATGGCCCCCTATAGTGCTCCCAGTAGTATAAATGGCCCCTATATTGCCCCAGTAGTATAAATGGCCCCCTATATTGCCCCCAGTAGTATAAATGGTACCCTATATTGCCCCCAGTAGTGTAAATGGTCCCCTATAGTGCCCCAGTAGAATAAATGGCCCCCTATACTGCCCCAGAAGTATAAATGGCCCCCTATATTGCCCCCAGTAGTATAAATGGTCCCCTATATTGCCCCCAGTAGTGTAAATGGTCCCCTATAGTGCCCCAGTAGTATAAATGGCCCCCTATACTGCCCCCAGTAGTATAAATGGCCCCCTATATTGCCCCCAGTAGTAAAAATGGTCCCCTATAGTGCCCCCAGTAGTGTAAATGGTCCCCTATAGTGCCCCCAGTAGTGTAAATGGTACACCATTAGTGCCCCAAGTAGTGTAAATGGTCTCTTATGGTGCTCCCCAGTAATGTAAATGGTCCCCTATAGTGCCCCCAAGTAGTACAGATGTTCCCCTTTAGTGCCCCCCAGTAATATAAATCGTCCCCTATAGTGTCCCCAGTCCTGTCACACATTACATATAGCCACAGACATACTAATGAAGCTCAGGCTGAGCAAGACATGGGGCTGGGGAGATGTGACAGCAGGGGAGGACACCCTGCAGGGCTTACTCACCGCACAGTGCCTGCATCACCACCCCCGATCTGCACAGTCCTGACTCCAGCTGCAGTCTCCATGTGATCCTTCACTGCACGGAGCGGGAAAGCAGCAGGCAGGAAACAGAGAAATATTCCTGCGTTTTCATTGGTGGCCAGTGGAACTCCTCCTCCTCACACAGGTCCTTTTCTTCTCTCTCCTAGGCAGCATCGGCCCTCAGCTCCAGCTCCTGGCACTGTGCACGCATGCGCAGTGCAGAACTGAGTGTTCAGGAGCATATTTTACGGACAGTGTTTTTTAAAGACGTCCGTAGCGTCCGGCAGAAGAAAACACCCGTTTTTTGCGGACTTTCCGTAAATATACGGACGGTTGGCAACCCTGGCAGAGAGTCCCCCCAGTCAGTCCTTCCTGAGGAAAGCAGATGGTGCTAATAGGAAGCAACCAACTGGCTACACAGCATGTCTTTATAGTAGTCCATGTTTGCATCTCTCTCAGAAGGTATAAAAAATGCCCCCATTTTTGACCAGTAGAGAGGGTCTAACAATGTGGATAGCCAGTAGACACCCCTCTCCTGAATCCTGACAACGCAGCTGTCACTACACAAACAAGAAAGCAATTGCACAAGGGGCTCGGAGGGCTTCCCTGCCTCCATCTCCACTGCATACTACCATGGTCTGTAGGGGTCACCTGCATTGTCTTTATCATCGCCGTCCAGCTCCTCCTGCTCCTTTCCTGTCACTTGGGCAAATAAACCACCTAGTTGTGTATAGAATTCCTGGGTGTTTGTGTCTTCCTCCTCATCCTCATCCTCCCCCTTTGCCAGTTCATCCTCCTCAGCGCACAGGCAGCCATGAGATGTAGGCATCATGTCTCCTGTCCCCTCGCCAGTCATATTTCTCAGCATCCCCTCCAGGATGTAAAGTAGTGGAATGACATTATTCATCCTGTAGCTCTGCCAACTGGCAAATAAAGTGGCTTCCTCAAATCGCCAAAGCAAATAGCACGTGTCACGCATAAGCTGCCACTGGCTAATGTGGACGTTACATTGACGAGTAATCCTGACTGTCTGCTGCATTAAGAAATCCTCTGCTCGTACAGATGGTCTAACATATAGAGTGTGGAGTTCCAACAGCTGGAAACGTTTCACATCAGGCGATGCTGGGGAAGATAATTTTGCTTTTGTAGCTCAAGGAGGGCGTGTTTTGCACAGAAAAAGTGCAGTTTCCTAGACATTTTTAACAGCTCTTGCAGTTCAGTGGAACTGGGTGACAACGAACTTGAAGACGTGCACCATGCAGGATACATGGGTCAGCCTTCCCTGATGCAGCACAGACAAAATGTTCTTCCCGTTATCAGTAACCATGGCTCCTATCTCCATTTGGCGAGGAGACAGCCAGTGTTTGCTTTCTTTATTGATGATGCCGAGTATTTCCTTCCCGGTGTGGCTCCATTCGCCCAGATTGACGAGATGCAGAACTGCGTGATAACGGCTAGCTTTGCATAGGTGATATGATGGAGGACTAATGGGAATTGTGCTTAGTGGGGAGGATGTGGACAAAGTGGAAGATGAGGAGGTAGAGGAGGATATTGGCGCAGAAATCCTAGCATTACAACATGGAAGCGGCATTGCCATTGCCTGGCCAAGTTGCTGATGTGCCTGTTCTGGAACCACATTTACCCAGTGGGCTGTGAACAACATATATTGTCCTTGACCATAGTTGCAACTCCATACATCAGCACTGGCATGAACTCTACCAGACAGTGAGAGGCCCATGGACTGGCCCATCTTCTGCTCAATGTACTTGTGCAGGGCTAGCACAGATTTTTTTGAAAAGTAATGTTGGCTTGGGACTTTCCACCTTGGTTGGGCACAAGCTGTCAGTTCTCTGAAATGTGTAGTCAACTACCTGGAAAGGCAGGGACTGTATCACCAGCAACTTAGCCAGGTGCATGTTCAGCTTCTGCGCCACTGGATGAGTGCACACATACTGTAGTCTTTTTGCAATCACCTCAGTGATCTATTGCTGTCACAACACATGACAAGGAGAAGCAGGAGGAGCCTCAGGAGCAATAGACAACATTGAAGTAGATTGGAAGGAATGACAGCTTCCTTCTGATGACGTTGACAAGCCCTGTCTGCTGGAGAGAGGGTGCGGCCAGTGGGAGATTCAGCGGTTGCTGCATCAGGCTGTAACACTAAATGAGTGGCACGGTTTTCCCATGCCACTTTGCGGTGGCGCTTCATGTGTTGACACTGGACTGTCGAGCCAATATTAGCACCCTGGCCGTGTCTCACCTTCTGTCCACACATCCTGCATACTGCCACACCCTTAGTGACTTTGTGAAAAATTCTCACACTGCCGAGTATCACATATTCCCACCAACAATTCGTGATGCCTGCTTGTTGCTGCTTTTATGAACCCATGCACTGCTAGTGTGCTAGCAGAAGGAGCAGCAAAAGCAAGAGGCAGATTCAGGACAGTTGAGGGCATAGAGGCAGTTCCTTGGCCATGTCATCTAAACATGGTGTCCGAGGAATCCACAAATTCCTGTGTGTATCTGCTGTTACTTGAGATGATTGTGAATAGTGATGATCGAGCACCCCGATGTTCGAGTGCTCGGGTGCTCTGGCCGAACACATACCTCCCAACTTTCCAAACAGGGAAAAAGGGACAAAAGTAGCGGCGCGCATAGCGCGCTGCAAAATTTTTTGAAGATTAGGCCACGCCCATGTCACACCCCCTGTACACACCCATTTCCCGCCCACTAACACAAATTCACACGTCATGAAAAATCCCTGTTCCCGTTAGTGAACTTTCAGCACCCCCGACTACTGCTAATGTCAGCCTTAAAGTACCATTCCATGAATTTAAATAAATGTAATAGTTCAATATCTTCCCAGGTATGAAAATCTAAGATAACTTGTCTCAATTTTTAGAAGAAAGTAGTTGTTTTATTAACCTAATGCTGCAAAGTATCTGTTGTGCCATGAGGCATATACAAAGCCAGTTGGTTCCTAACTTCATTCATCAATGGGACTTCGGAGAGCAACTAATACTGTTGAAGAGTTCACTTGGCCACAAAAGTACCGCCACCACAATAAGAGGAAAGGGACAAGCCAATAAAAATGTATACCTGGGAAAGAAAGTTTATACCTGGGGAGGCGACCATAAGGACTGTCACCACAAGCGCCCACTTGCCCTAGCCCCTAGCCATGAGCCACTTCTTACCGTTCTGGATCTGGAAGGATTTAACTGCCAGCGAGGCACTCCACTCCAGCCGCTCGTATCTTTCTTACGGGATCCGGAAGTGTTCGCACTGGTACTTTCAGCACCCCTCCTGTCTGTCCTACACACCGACCGGACCCGCCCCTACCGGATCCTGCACACCTTGCACTGCCTGTGCGGGGTTCCGTACACTTCACTCGCTGCCTGAGCGTTCACCACCTGGGCTTCTTTACAGTGAGTGAAAAATGCAGGACACTGCCTGCATAGCCCGGCTGATGGTAAGCCGGGACATGCAGGCAGCCGCCCGGGACAGCGGGACAGCGGTGAAAAACCGGGACTGTCCCGCTGGATCCGGGACGGTTGGGACCTATGCGAACACTAGGTGGTGCTCAGCCGAGCACCCGAGTATAATGGAAGTCAATGGGAGTGACCGGGCACCAGTGGCATAGCTATAGGGGTCGCAGCGGTCGGGGGGCCCCCCTTGCCACTTGCAGGGCCGCACCGCCAAATAGGCAAGGTGCGGCGCGGCCCTGCGCACAGTTGGAGGCGGCGGGGCAGAGGGAGATGAGCGCTTCCATTGTGGAAGCGCTCATCTCGATATTCATCTGTATCGCCGTCCTCAGGACGTCTCCCCTGCCCGTTCCTCTGATAGGCTGCAGGCACTAGGCCTGCAGCTTATCAGAGGCCGGCTCAGGTGGCGCGATGACGACGAGCTGTACAGCGTGGGACACAGGCCGGAAGAGGCCTGCATCGCATTGCTGCCAGCTCCATGGAGGTAAGTGTTAGTGTTTATTTTTTTTATTGTTGCAATCACGGACCAGAGATCTATTGGGGGCACTGGGGGCATTTGTTACTGGCACATGGGGGCATTTGTTACTGGCACATGGGGGCATTTGTTACTGGCACTGGGGGCATTTGTTACTGGCACATGGGGGCATTTGCATTTGTTACTGGCACATGGGGGCACTGGGGGCATTTTTTACTGGCACATGGCATTTCTTACTGGCACTGGGGGCATTTGTTACTGGCACATGGAGGCACTGGGGGCATTTGTTACTGGCACATGGGGGCACTTGGGGCATTTGTTACTGGCACATGGGCTACTAGGGGGAATTTCTTACTGGCACTGGGGGCATTTCTTACTGGCACTTGGGGGCATTTCTTAATGGCACGGGAGCACTGGGGGCAATTTTACTGGCACTGGGGGCATTTCTTACTGGCACATGGGGGCACTTGGGGCATTTGTTACTGGCACATGGGGGCACTTGTTACTGGCACTAGGGGCATTTGAATTTGTTACTGGCACATGGGGGCACAGGGGGCATTTCTTACTGGCACTGGGGGAATTTCTTACTGGCACATGGGGGCATTTCTTACTGGCACATGGGGGCACTGGGGGCATTTGTTGTAATTATTGAAGAGCACTATCTGTGTGGTACTAATGGCACAGTACTGGGGGTGGTAGGATGATTTGTCCAGAAGACGAGTTAAGAGAACATCTACATCAGAGGAGACGTCACTGGATGTAAGAGGTATGGGGCGCTGTATTAGGCTACATTCACACGAACATTGTGTTTTGCAGTCTGCAAATTGCGGATCTGCAAAAAACGGATGATGTTCCGTATGGCATCCATTTTTTTTGCAGATCCACTGTAACATTGCCTATCCTTGTCCGCAAAACGGACAAAAATAGGAATGGACATACAGATGCGGACTGAGTGAAGGGGGGGGGCAAGCTGAACTCTTGCACCCGGGCCCATGAGCCTTTAGCTATGCCCCTGCCGGGCACCCCCTGCTCTGCAGAGGGGAGGGTGTCTGGTCCATAGGGAAATGTGAGAAAATGGTGGAAACACCACTGAAATTGTTAGGGAACAGCATGGGGAGAATGTCTGGATGCATATTGGACACCGAAAACGCTGCTGGGAACGAGAATTACGCCACTTTTACGGAATGACAATAATACCCCCAAAACCAAAGATAACATCGATTTTAGAGGAAATATTGTTAGGAAACATATATTTACTTGTACGTTAAGCGCAAGTGCTGCCAAAAATTACACGGATGAGGCACTCTGATACAACTGGTATATCACATAAAGGAGGACCTTATTCACATTGTGGTATAATTGTGGGACTCCTACACCCATAAATCCTATGCACAAAGTGAAAGGGCTGCCAAAAATTACAGGGAACAGGCACTCCAATACCCCCTTTATTACACATAAAGGAGTGCATCAGACACACCCTTGAAAAATTCAGATTGATGGCCTGCTGCTGATACTCCAAAACAATAGGGGTGACGTGCTGCTGCTGCTGAGCTGACCGTGTAAAACATTATGGGTGACATGCAGCCGAGCTGACCATGTAAAACATTATAGGTGACATGCAGCAGAGCTGACCGTGTAAAAATTTATGGGTGACATGCAGCATAGCTGACTGTCTAAAACATTATGGTTGAGGATCTGCTGGTGAGCTGACCGTCTAAAACATTATGGTTGAGGGCCTGCTAGTGAGCTGACCATCTAAAACCTTATGGTTCAGGGCCTACTGGTGAGCTGACGTCTAAAACATTATGGTTCAGGGCCAGCTGGTGAGCTAACCGTCTAAAACATTATGGTTGAGGGCCTGCTGGTGAGCTGACTGTCTAAAATATTATGGTTCCGGCCCAGCTGGTGAGCTGACCGTCTAAAACATTATGGTGCAGGGCCAGCTGGTGAGCTGACCGTGTTAAAAATTATGGTTCCGGCCCAGCTGGTGAGCTGACCGTCTAAAAAATTATGGTGCAGGCCCAGCTGGTGAACTTCGAGGGCAGCCTAATAAGCAGTTTCATATGATGGAGGATGAGGAGGAAGAGGACAAGAAGAGGAAGGGGTACATGGGAATACAATGTATTCAATACACCCTAAAAGACACATTTAAGGTTCCTTCATGTTAAGCCGCTTTCCTCTGGTGGAGTAGAGAAGTCAGGGGCAATCCAAGCCTTGTTTATTTTTATAAGCATCAACTTGTCACTAATTCGTGCCACGTGTCCAGCTTAGACACCCAATAATTATACGGCACAGAGGGATCGCTGAGGACGTTGACACGGTCAGCTAGGTACTCCTTTATCATCCTCCAAAACTTTTCCCTCCTTGTCACAATAGGCCCCTCTTCAGGGTGAGGGTGCTCGCGGGGTGTCATAAAACTGTCCCAGGCCTTGGAGAGTGTCACCCTGCCTTTGTTAGAAATGCTGTGTGTTCCCCTCGTCTCCCCTCCTCGGGTGGCCAAGGAACTACGGACTCTGCCGCCAGCATGGTCAGATGGAAATTTTTGGAGCAATTTTTCGACAAGGGCCTTTTGGTATTGCAACATTTTACTTGTCCTCTCCTCCACGGGAATGAGAGATGAGAAGTTCTCTTTGTAGCGGGGGTCGAGAAGGGTGAACAACCAGTAATCGGTGTTGGCTAATATGCGTATAACGCGAGGGTCACGGGAAAGGCAGCATAGCATGAAGTCAACCATGTGTGCCAGAGTCCCAACAGACAAGGCTTCGCTCTCCCCACCAGGATGATGACTCTAAATGTCCTCCTCGTCCTCTTCCTCCTCTTCGCCCCATCCACGCCGATGAGATGGTGTAAACCTGCTATGGCTACCCTGTGTAGCGGTGGCAACCGTCTCCTGCTCTTCCTCCTCCTCCTCCTCCAATTCGCGCTTAGAAGACGAACGGAGTGTGGTCTGGCTATCACCCTGTGTCGGGTCTTCCCCCATTTCCACCTCTTCCATATGCAGAGCCTTGGCCTTTATTGTGAGCAGTGAGCTTTTTAGTAGACGCAGCATGCATTATCGCCGCTCATCATCTGTATAGATTCATCAAAGTTGCGTAACACCTCACAGAGGTCAGACATCAATGCCCGTCGCTTGAGAACAGCGGAAGCTGACTAGAAAGGCGCCGACCGTGTTGCAGCTGGTATTCTACTACTGCCCTCTGCTGCTCACAAAGCCTGCCCAAAGCCTGCCCTTCCCACACAGCAGTCGATGAGCTGGCAACCGTAAGCGCTGCTGCAGCGTTGCAGGGCCAGCTAAAGCAGTAGGCGACTTGCGGAAATGTGCACACAGGCGACGCACCTTCACCAATAGCTGAGGCAAATTGGGGTAGATTTTCAGAAACCACTGAACCACTAAGTTGAAGACATGGGCCAGGCATGGTATGTGCGTGAGGTTGGCCAGCTCCAAAGCCACCACCAAGTTGTGGCCGTTATCAGATACAACCATGCCTGGCTGTAGGTTGACTGGCGAGAACCACAGCTCAGCCTGTTCCCTTTATGCCCTGCCACAGCTCTGCGGCGGTGTGCTGTTTGTCACCTAGGCAAATAAGCTTCAGCACGGCCTGTTGCCGCTTCCCAACTGCTATGCTACACTGCTTCCAGCTACTGACAGAAGTCTGACTGGTGCTGAAAGATGGCAATTCTGCATGGGAAGTGGAGGAGGAGGTGGAGGAAGAGAAGGAGGGGTTGCAGCCGCTACTATAGGTGGTGGCGGAAATCTGGATTGAAGAAGGACCCGCAATCCTGGGAGTGGGTAGCACCTGTGCCATCCCAGGGTACGACTCGCTCCCAGCCCCCACAACATTCACCCAATGTGCCGTCAGGGAAATGTAGCGTCCCTGGCCAGAAGCGCTTGTCCATGTGTCAGTTGTTAAGTGGACCTTGCCATTAACTGCGTTGGTCAGGGCACGGGTTATGTTTCTGGACACATGCTGGCGTAAGGCGGGGACAGCACAAAAATAGTGGCAGCTGGGCACTGCGTAACGAGGGACAGCCGACGCCATCAGGCTGCGAAAAGCCTCAGTGTCCACCAGCCTAAACGGCAACATTTCCAGGGCCAGCAATTTAGAAAGTTGTGAGTTTAGAGCTTTGGCCTGTGGGTGGGTGGCAGGGTATTTGCAGTTGCATTCTAATGCCTGGGTTAAGGACATTTGAACACTGCGCTGGGACACTGAAGTGGACGTGCTGGCTGATGGTTCTTGCGATGGTCCAGGTGCAGGGCGGGAGGCATCTGGGACTGTGTCTTGGACAGCAGGTAACAGAGGGGAAGAGGAGGCAGTGGTGTAACCTGCAGACACAGATCGTGGACCCAGGCGTTCGGCCCACCTTTTAGGGTACTTTGTTGACATGTTGCGGATCATGCTGGTGGTCAGGTTGCTGGTGTTTACGCCCCTGCTCATCTTGGTATGGCACAGGTTACAAAATACAATCCGTTTATCGTCAGCACTTTCCTCAAAAAAACGCCAAACTGCAGAACACCTAACCCTTGGCAAGGGAGCTTGCCGCAAGGGGCTGCTCCGGGGAACAGTTGCGGGCCTGGTTGGCGTGGCCTGCCTTTTCCCTTTTGCCACCCCACTGCCTCTTCCAGCCTGTTGCGGTGCTCCGGATCCCTCCCCCTCTGTACTGCTGTCCTTGCTTGGCTTGCCACCTTCCCAGGTTGGGTCAGCGATTTCATCGTCCACCTCCTCTTCCACTTCCTCACTCTGTTCCTCCTCCTGACATGGTGACCTAACAAGAACCTGACTTAACTGTGTCTCATCCTCATCATCAACCTCTTGAGACACTAGTTGCCCTTGACTTATTGGCAACTGTGTCTCATCATCATCATGCACCTCGTTAGACGCTACTTGCTGTTCCCCACCGTCATCTTCTTCAGACTGTGTTTGCTCAATAGGTTGGGAAATCAGGGCACAATATCTCCTCATGTCCTACTTCAAGCAGCCTTGGCGAGAGGCCCGAGCTAAGGAACGGTGATGAAAAAAGCTCCTCGGAATATCCGAATGTGGGATTAGTTCTTTGCCCAGACTCTGCATGGTAGAAGGAAGGGGGATCAGGGTGAGGATTTTGTTGCCCAGACTCTTGGCTGGTGCTTAACCGACTGGAAGCATTATCAGCTAAATTCAAACCGACTACCTGCTCGCACTTTACAGAGCTGTGACATCACAGGGGATGGCTACCTGCGGATTAGGTGGCTGCATTGCATTATGGGCGATATCGTGTTTCCGGGCACTTTCACTTTTCATTTTAGTTAAACTGATTCATTTCTACAAAGCATGAGGATATTTGGATTAGTTTATAATCAAAGTTTTCCTAAGCTTTGGATCGAATTCCTCTTTGAATGCTTTGCTTCACTCAACACTAATTATAATGATTCAGTAGTGATTTCCAGTATCTATTAATTATTAACGGGCCTTTGTCAGCATTACCACTTTCTCAAGTAACGATTAAGAACACACCTGTGTTCGAAACACGTCAACAGTTGCTTTGGTGGAGGATTATGTCTTTGTAAGTTATTTTCTACGAAACCTCTGTCCTGTATCACATTGAGCATGGAGAAAAGAAAGAAGACCAAAGAACTGTCTGAGGACTTGAGAAGCAAAATTGTGAGGAAGCATGAGCAATCTCAAGGCTACAAGTCCATCTCCAAAGACCTGAATGTTCCTGTGTCTATCGTGTGCAGTGTCATCAAAAAGTTTAAAGCCCATGGCACTGTGGCTAACCTCCCTAGATGTGGACGGAAAAGAAAAATTGACAAGAGATTTCAACGAAAGATTGTGCGGATGGTGGCTAAAGAACCTCGACTAACACCCAAACAAGTTCTAGCTGCCCTGCAGTCCGAGGGTACAACAGTGTCAACCCGTACTATCCATCGGTGTCTGAATGAAAAGGGACTCTATGGTAGGATACCCAGGAAGACCCCACTTCTGACCCAGAGACATAAAAAAGCCAGGCTGGAGTTTGCCAAAACTTACCTGAGAAAGCCAAAAACTTTTTGGAAGAATGTTCTCTGGTCAGATGAGACAAACGTAGAGCTTTTTGGGAAAAGGCATCAACATACAGTTTACAGGAAAAAAAAGAGGCCTTCAAAGAAAAGAACACGGTCCCTACAGTCAAACATGGCGGAGGTTCCCTGATGTTTTGGGGTTGCTTTGCTGCCTCTGGCACTGGACTGCTTGACCGTGTGCATGGCATTATGAAGTCTGAAGACTACCAACAAATTTTGCAGCATAATGTAGGGCCCAGTGTGAGAAAGCTGGGTTTCCCTCAGAGGTCATGGGTCTTCCAGCAGGACAATGACCCAAAACACACTTCAAAAAGCACTAGAAAATGGTTTGAGAGAAAGCACTGGAGACTTCTAAAGTGGCCAGCAATGAGTCCAGACCTGAATCCCATAGAACACCTGTGGAGAGATCTCAAAATGGCAGTTTGGAGAAGGCACCCTTCAAATCTCAGGGACCTGGAGCAATTTGCCAAAGAAGAATGGTCTAAAATTCCAGCAGAGCATTGTAAGAAACTCATTGATGGTTACCGGAAGCGGTTGTTCGCAGTTATTTTGTCTAAAGGTTGTGCTACCAAGTATTAGGCTGAGGGTGCCAATACTTTTGTCCGGCCCAGTTTTGGAGTTTTGTGTAAAATGATCAATGATTTGACTTTTTTTTCATTCTCTTTTGTGTTTTTTCATTGCAAGCAAAATAAATGAAGATATTATTACCAAAGCATTTGTGATTGCAATCATTTTCTGGAAGAAATTGAGTATTATCTGACAGAATTGCAGGGGTGCCAATACTTTTGGCCAGCACTGTAGTTTATTGGCTATTCTGTACTGTGAGACTCATTTTTCAGTGTCCTATTTTATTATAATGATCTATAAAATAAAGTGTTTCTATACACTTAATATTTTGGCTTCTTTGTTCACTCTATCTTTGTTGGTAAATTAGTCTGTATTTGGAGTGCAGCTGCTGTACCTTTATGTAACTGTGCAATTTTCTCTATATATTTTCTCATACATATTTATGACTGTGAAAATATCAGCAGTCTAGGTTTGCTGGTATTGCATTAACAGTCCCTGCTGTGGCCATGTCCCTAGGTATTTTTTTTTCCACAGATTTAGAGCCTTGTTGCCTCAGGAGACTGAACTTTTTTTCTCCAGATGAATTCATCCTTGTCTTTTGAGGGGATTTTACATGGAACTGCTTTTCACCATAGTTTTTGTAAAGGTCATTTGTATACTGATATCCCTCTAAACATCTTTTTGTACTGTTTCTAACTCTAGGACATCCTTTCTATGAACTGATGCCCAGATGACACAATGCATACAACTTCAAGAGACTTCAATCACTACATCGGTGTGTTGAGAGATCGTCCCATTTTCCAAGGCAATCAGAACATATCAGGAGACACACGTTTAAGCAAAATGCATTTATTTCAAAAACTGTGAAAATACACATTACTCATCTTCTATTGTCCAATCTGACCATTAAAGCGCAGTGTCTAGTAAAGTGCAATGTCAAAATATTAAAACATTAAATTATGTGTGACATTTTAAAAAGTTGTAAAAAAGTCACATTTCCATGCCAGAAGTTGATGCTTGTATCTTGGGTTGTAGGCCCATACATCCAAGTAGAAGAAGTAGATCAGCACTTTTTGATGCTAATAAATCTTCACTTTATTGCCATAAAAAATATAGGCATTTTGGCTAAGGCTACTTTCACAATAGCGGCAGCACGGATCCGGCACCTAAAGGGTGCCGACGGTTCCGTACTGCCGCTGATACATGTGTGGAGCCGGACCAGCGCTCCGGCCCCACACATGTTGACACAGACACAGAGAACATACATACATACACACACATACACACAAACACATACACATACATACTTACATACTCCAGCCAAGGACGCCGGCAGCACGTCTTCACGCGCCTCCTGCGCGCAGTGATGACGATTCCCCACAGCGCCCTCTGCTGGGCGCAGTGGGGAAACGTCATAGCTGCGCGCAGGAGGCGTGTGAAGACATGCTGCCGGCGTCCCTGGCTGGAGTATGTGAGTATGTATGTATGTATGCATGTATCTCTGTAGCCGGATCCGGAATGACCCCCCATTGCAAGTCAATGGAGGACAGATCCGAATTACTGGTGTGTCACACCAAACAGATCCGTCCCCATTGACTTGCATTGGGGGTCATTCCGGATCCGTCTTGGTGCAGATGCCTGGACCGGAGAGAAAACGGCAGCATGCTGCGGTTTGTTCTCCGGTCTGAAGACGGAAACGGAATGCTTTCAGGAGCATTCCGTTGTCTGCAGTTTAGTTTTGTCCCCATTGACAATGAATGGGGACAAAACTGAAGCGTTTTTTTCCGGTATTGAGCCCCTATGACGGAACTCAGTACCGAAATTTAAAAACGCTAGTGTGAAAGTAGCCTAAACAGCCTTTTTCAAACAAGCAAGCTTGTAGAGTGATGGGGCCACTGTCACAATTTCAGTAGGAACAGAAGCTGTACAGGGAAAACCGCTGCTCTAGCAAGGTAAACAGTCGACAGATCAAGAGGAAAGAAATACTCATATGAAAATGTAAGGTCAGTTATTTTTAATTCTGTGTCTTATATTAATCAGAATAGTCCTGATTTAAAAAGACAATGAACACAACACATGGATGTGCCTATGGTAAAGGCACATGATTCTACCATCTCCTAGAATAGATCAAAACATTTCTTATTCAGTACCACACAATACTGTATGTGAATGGTGAATGTAAATATAAAATAGTAATATTAATGTAAGGGTTTATCTAGTATTTTAAACATATTTTCAGCAGAATTTTGGAAAATATGTTTATATTTGATTGGGATATTGATTGAAGGATGACTGCCCATAGAGATCTACCATAGTTTTCTCTCGTGAGCTGATATATCCTCATTTAATAAAGTTAAAAGTATTTACAGAATGTTTGCTCATGAGGACTAAAGGCCCCCTTACACAAGAAGGTAATTGATTTGTTCGAATTGTTATTCGACTTATTAATGTTCAAACGACAACCCTTTAAATGAGCCGAGTATCGTCCCCATACAATTTCCTTGTTTGTTGGCAGCACATCTCATCAATGTGCTGGTAATGAACAAGCATTTTATGTAAAATATGTGATCACCTGTTGAGCAAGAATTTTCTTGTTCATCTGGTTATCGGTGCAACATTTACATCTACCACATTACCAGAATACAGAGGAGCATTACTTAGTCTATAAGACTCCTTACACCTACTAGGCACTCTCCATAAGGAGAAATAGTACATCCTAAATCCTGACAGAGGCCTCTCACCCAGTTAAAACAGTTCTCTCTACTCTGGACTGATGAGGGGGCAATCACCTTGAAACAGCTATCTGCAGTTGAGATACTGTCTTAACTATCATACAAGTTATGCTTCAATGCCTGTTTTAAAAGGTTTATCATTGACTTCTAGAATAGCTACTTTACAGCTGGTGGCTTTAGAGGCTCAGCTTTCTTTTCTTTTTGGAAACAGAGCTAATTTGCTTCTCTTTGTGTAAGAAAGAAATCAACCCTGCATTTAAAATTAGCACCATCAAATTAAAAACTCACATTTCTTCCATGTGAATGCATGAAAACGGCTCGTATAAATGTACAGTGTAAATTAAGTGTTTTGGGAAAAAGGAAATTATGGTCTACCGAAGCCTGTTAGCATTCATTCATGCTAACATTCATTTAATTTCCCTAAGAAGCATATCATTTTTGTTTTACAACTACATTGTACAAGGGTAAAATAATAATATAATTCTCAGGTGTCCTTGACCTTTGTGTTAGCAATTGAACGGTTCAGTACAAACCAGGTTATTGAAATGCCTTTAGTATTGTAAATCTTGATGTTTAATGGCAGCTTGTTGTGTGGATTCAAGGCAGTCATTTATCAAACTTGCCTGTGGAGTGCATTGAAGAGTATTACACAGGTGGATGCCGATTGGCTGTAGCGTTCCAGAAAGTAATTGTTATGCTGGTGCATGATATTTAGTGCGCTGAAGTAGATGTCAGATCTCATAATGTATTGTGGCAATGCCACGATAGTTTTATAAGACAGCTTAACATGTTGAGCACTAACACCGCCAAAAAAAACATAGCTGGTGATTATTAGTAAGTCAAAGCAAACAGCAGATATTACAGAGGATGCTTTTCAAGGCTCTGTGCTAATTATGTTAGATGATAATTGAGCCTGTTTAGGCTTTCTAGTAAAATAAAGAGAACTGTAGTCAACAAAGCCAATGTAATTGGTTAGTGTATACCTGTCACATCCCACTGTTTCACAAGGGTGCTACGCACCTATGTTTTTTAGAAATCACATGCATATACTAAGATCTGTGCAGCCATTTTAACAGTGGCATCTAACTAAAAAGACAGCCTTAGGCCTCATGTACACAATGCGGTCAGTTTTGGGGTCTGCACACTGCATATCTTCAAAATACGGATGTGGTCTGTGTGCTGTCCGTGTTTTTTTTTTTGCAGACCAATTGAATTCAATGGGTCTGTAGACCGCAGAATGGACATAAGGATGCAGAAAGCGCACGTATGATCCATGTCCTTTCTGCATCTGTATGTCCGTTCGACAAAAAGAACATTTCTTGGCCACAGATCACTGGGTCCACAAAAAATGTGGATGCAATACGGATGGTATGCATGTTTTGCCGATCCACAATTTTTGGACTGCAAAATACATACAGTTGTGTGCATAGGACATTAGTTTATGTAGTTACGCGCAATTCTCAAAATCCAGTAATCAATGACCAGTGATGTGTGGCTAATAAGATATTTAATGGTGAAACAAGCACCTTTTCTTTCACCCCTATTTCCTCATAGATTGTAAGCTTTTATGAGCAGGGCCCTTATTCTTATTGTTTGAATTGCTGGTTCACTTTTACTTTGTATGTCTGAATTTGTTTGTTCATATACCGTCTGATTTGTGAAGTTCTCCAGCTATGCGAATAAAGATTCTCATTATTTCAAAGTGACCATTAGCCATTCTGCTAATTATTTTCATTTTAATGTGGTTTTCTTAGACTTAAAGGGGTTGTCCAATAAGAACAACGTATTCCCAATCTTCAGGGTAGGAGGATAAATGTCTGGTCAGGGGAGAGTCTGACCGCTGGGACCCACAGCAGTAGAACCTCTGCCAATTAGACATTTATTCCCTTTCATCTGAATGGGGACTAAGGGGGTCATTTATTAAGACTGGCCTCTACATAACTTCAGTGCATCGAGCATCGTTCTAAATCTACTGTAAGACAGCTTCCGAGCTGTCTTATATTTAGAACAATTTTTACACCTAAAATAGATGTAAAAAATGATGAATGAGACTGGCCTGTATAGGTTTTAGTGATTATATTGTAAAAAAAAGTATTTATTAATGACGTGTGGTATCAATTTTGTGTTTATATTGGGGCTATGCTTGTTTTTTGCTGGATGAAATTTAGATTTTATTGGCACCATTTTTGTGGTATGTACAATGTTTTGATCACCGTTTTTCAATTTTGTTGGGGAGGAAAAGGTGACAAAAAACAACGAATCGTGTGTTTTTAGACATTTTCAGATGAGGCAATACCTAATATGTTTTTTTTTGCTCATATATAAAATTGGGAAAGGGGGTGATTTAAATGTATATATATATATATATATATATATATATATATATATATTTATTTTTTTTTTTTTTACTTTTTTAGTGACAACTTTTAACCCCCATAGGGGGCTAGAACTTGGGATCCCTTGTCCCATTTACCCTAATAGAGATCTGTTAGGATGAATAGCATTTTTACGTGCTCCTTGCTGAGCTGTGCCTCATGCATAGTGCATGGAGGTTACCATGGCAGCCATGGGAAGCTTCAAATCATCCAGGCTGCCATGGTAACCAATAGGGGCCCGCTATTTAACTATGGGAGCTCCAATTGGAAGACAGAGGGAGCCGCCTTCCTCTGTCTTACCTTACACTGATCGCAGAATCTGAAAGACAGAGTCCGACGGGATCACCATTCCCCGTGATTGAGGCCGGGTGTTTGTTGTATGATACAGTCTGCACCCACTGCGTATGGAGTGGGATCATGGCAGCAGCCTGCTCTATACATTCCCTCCATGATGTACGGGTATACCTGATTCATAGCGATAGCCATCTTTGTACTATATAGAGTGGTGCAAGCATTGCTGCATGAGCTAGTCTACTGAGTGTGGCGATTACTGGTGGATGGATCAGTTCTAAAGAATGAGGGTCGGTAAATTAGGAACATGATAAGCCTGTCTAAAAAGTTGTGATTTTAAGGCATGTTTAAAGCTAAGGATTAGTGTTGAGTGAATTGAAATCCAAGAAGTGAACTTCAATCCGAATTCCAGGGAAAATTTGATTCGCTGAGAAGGTGAATTTCCTCGTGCTTCGTGGAAGAGAATGTAGTTTCCCTGAAATGGTGTAAAAAACAAAAAAAAAAATCATACTTGACTCGCTGGCCGCCGACATCGTGATGGAAGATCTCGCACAAAATACGCACGTCATCACGGGACGTGCAATATTTCTCACCAGATCTCAAATTATAATATTGGGTTTAGGTACAGTAGGTCAGTAGATGAGAGAAAGACCAGAAAGGTACACCTGAGTAAGCCCCTTGAAGATTCTGGCATATTTTGTTTTGATTTCAATCCGATAACATTATATACAGTGCCTTGCGAAAGTATTCGGCCCCCTGAAACTTTTCAACCTTTTGCCACATTGCAGGCTTCAAACAAAAAGATATAACATTTAAAATTTTTGGTGAAGAATCAACAAGTGGGTCACAATTGTGAAGTGGAATGAAATTTATTGGATCATTTAAACTTTTTTTGTAATAATAAAACTGAAAAGTTGGGCGTGCAAAATTATTAGGGCCAATTTACTTTCAGTTCAGAAAACTCACTCCAGAAGTTCATTGAGGATCTCTGAATGGTCCAATGTTGTCCTAAATGACTGATGAAGATAAATAGAATCCACCTGTGTGTAATCAAGACTCCGTATAAATGCACCTGCTCTGTGATAGTCTCAGAGTTCTGTTTAAAGCACAGAGAGCATCATGAAGACCAAGGAACACACCAGGCTGGTCCGTGGCACTGTTGTGGAGAAGTTTAAAGCCGGATTTGGATACCAAAAGATGTCCCAAGCTTTAAACATCCCAAGGAGCGCTGTGCAAGCGATCATATTGAAATGGAAGGAGTATCAGACCACTGCCAATCTACCAAGACCCGGCCGTCCCTCTAAACTTTCATCTCAAACAAGAAGACTGATTAGAAATGCAGCCAAGAGGCCCATGATCATTCTGGATGAACTGCAGAGATCTACAGCTGAGGTGGGAGAGTCTGTCCATAGGACAACAATCAGTTGAACACTTCACAAATCTGGCCTTTATGGAAGAGTGGCAAGAAGAAAGCCATTTCTCAAAGATATCCATAAAAAGTATTGTTTACAGTTTGCCACAAGCCACCTGGGAGACACACCAAACATGTGGAAGAAGGTGCTCTGGTCAGATGAAACCAAAATCAAACTTTTTGGAAACAATGCAAAACAATATGTTTGGTGTTAAAGCAACAAAGCTCATCACCCTGAACACACCATCCCCACTGTCAAACATGGTGGAGGCAGCATCATGGTTTGGGCCTGCTTTTCATCAGCAGGGACAGGGAAGATGGTTAAAATTGATGGGAAGATGGATGGAGCCAAATACAGGATACAGGACCATTCTGGATGAAAACCTGTTGGAGTCTACAAAAGACCTGAGACTAGGACGGAGATTTATCTTCCAACAAGACAATGATCCCAAACATAAAGCAAAATCTACAATGGAATGGTTCAAAAATAAACGTATCCAGGTCTTAGAATGGCCAAGTCAAAGTCCAGACCTGAATCCAATTGAGAATATATGGAAAGAGCTGAAAACTGTTGTTCACAAACGCTCTCCATCCAACCTCAAAGAGCTCAAGCTGTTTTGCAAGGAAGAATGGGCAAGAATTTCAGTCTCTAGATGTGCAAAACTGATAGAGACATAACCCAAGCGACTTGCAGCTGTAATCGCAGCAAAAGGTGTTGCAGCAAAGCATTAATGCAAGGGGGCCGAATAATTTTGCACGCCCCACCTTTCAGTTTTATTATTACAAAAAAAGTTTAAAAGATCCAATAAATTTCGTTCCACTTCACAATTGTGACCCACTTGTTGATTATTCACCAAAAATTTAAAATGTAATATGTTTTTGTTAGAAGCCTGAAATGTGGCAAAAGGTTGAAAAGTTCCAGGGGGCCGAATACTTTCGCAAGGCACTGTACATTCCTTACTGGGGGAGAACAATGTTGGTTTTGTTTTTTGGTGCTTTAATTCACTTTGGTTGACACCTAATATGGGTGCCACATGTTTATTGGGAGAAGACAATGTAGACTGGCCCTCATTCTATGAACATACATGCTATGGGTCCATCCACATGACCGTATCCATTTTCGCGGATAACAAATTGCAGTTCTGCAAAACACAAATACCGACCATGGACATTCCGCATTTTGCGGATTGGAAGGTCCAGCCCTATGAAATATATAAATGCCTATAGAAATGCCTATTCTTGTCCTCAAAACGGTTTGTGATTCTCCTTCACATTTTTCACAACTGTTATGTTAGGATATGTTTTCTGTTTACCCCTTCTTGACCACTCTACATAAATATACATCCATGATGTTGGTCGGGTGTATTAAGCGGGCTCATGACCTAAGCAATGTGTTGGTAATGTAATACTGTTGGCACCCAGCCTCTATGACCAGGATCAGAGTTAACCCCTCAGATGGAGTGGACAATAGCGACTGCAGCATCTGAGAGGTTAGTCTGAGGAAGTGAGCTCCCTCTGACCTTTGATTGACACTCCCATAATGAAACTGTAGGGTGCTGATCAGTTGCTTTTGCCGCCTGGGATCTTGTGACCGGTCATAGCGAAAAGCCTGTTAAACAAAAAGTACCCAAAAATGATACTAACAAACTATTGTTCAACTCATAAAAACAGAACCTTACATAGATCTGTAGACAAACATATAAATGCTTTATATTTTGTTTTGTTTTTTTGAGGGTGGGGTGTGGAAAAAACTAAAAAAAACTGTTATTTTGGCACTTTTTTCACTGCTTTATATCGTTCACCACACAGGATAAAATGTTACCATTTTATTGTATGGATTGTTATGGATGCAGCAATACCAGTTATGTATAGTCCTTTTTAATTTTTTGGTTTATTTTCACGTAGACATGTTTCATAACAAAAAGGGTGCTTTTTTTTTTTTTTTTTTTTTTTAGTTTTACGAATATTTTTTTTTCTATGCTCCACTAGATGATCTTCATCACTCATATAATACAGTGTAATACTTCTGGGCCTATGGGGTGAGAAAGGAATCCCATTGCCCAGAGTTAATTCTGATCCTGACAATGACAGTAGTGTGAAAGCTGTATAGTGCAGCTTCCACCTGCAAGTCATAGCACAGGAACAGTTCAGGTACCGTACCTGCACCAACACAATTGAGTATGCAGAAATCATGGGTCCCCATAGCAATGGTCAGAACTGGGCCAGTTAGGAAAGGTCAGAATTGGGGCCCAATAGCAAAAGTCAGAAGTAGAGCTATATAGGTCAGAATTGGGGCCCCACAACAAATAATGCAATCACACAAAACCAAGGACTTGACATAACTACTCTACATTGTAATTGTCACACTGAGGGGAAGCAACAGTCCAACTTTTCTAGATTTGTCAAAGGAAAATACATAAATTGCAGCCGCACACCGCTACCAGATAAAGCACAAAATGCCACAGTGATAGAATATTCCAAAGCTCATGCTATGCTTGTTTAATAAATTAGAGATTCTTGGCAAATACATTTTGTACAAAATTATCTCAGCCCATTCACCACAATCGTCAAGGTGGTCTCTGCAGAATGGGAACCTAACACTTTGTCCTACCTGTTACGTGCCAGTCTTGGCTTCTATATAATCAGGGGGTGTTTTGTTCCACATGCATGTAGTGTCCACTTGCCTTTTGCCATTTCTGGTACTACAAAGGCCTCCCCTAGTTCAGGAGTGCAGACACTAACATGCATACCGAATCACTCGGCTTTATAGTTGCACTGATTAAAAACCACCTGTGGGGCAAATGGGCTGGTCAGGAGTGCATGACCAAATGGAGTAGCCACACCTCCAGTACAAACTTGCAAAGAAAAAAAGAAATTTCAGTCAGCACATCCCAGAGTGCAGGTGCTGGTTGCTATGGCTAAATACATGTCAAAGGAAAATACATAAATTGCAGCCGCACACCGCTACCAGATAAAGCACAAAATGCCACAGTGATAGAATATTCCAAAGCTCATGCTATGCTTGTTTAATAAATTAGAGACTCTTGGCAAATACATTTTGTACAAAATTATCTGAGCCCATTCACCACAATCGTCAAGGTGGTCTCTGCAGAAAGTGGACACTACATGCATGTGGAACAAAACACCCCCTGATTATATGGAAGCCAAGACTGGCACGTAACAGGTAGGACAAAGTGTTAGGTTCCCATTCTGCAGAGACCACCTTGACGATTGTGGTGAATGGGCTCAGATAATTTTGTACAAAATGTATTTGCCAAGAGTCTCTAATTTATTATACAAGCATAGCATGAGCTTTGGAATATTATATCACTATGGCATTTTGTGCTTTATCTGGTAGCGGTGTGCGGCTGCAATTTATGTATTTTCCTTTGACATGTATTTAGCCATAGCAACCAGCACCTGCACTCTGGGATGTGCTGACTGAAATTTCTTTTTTTCTAGATTTGTGTTTAGTTCCAGTGGGCATAGAAAAGGAGCTCCAATACTGTACATACCCCTATCAAGCAGGAGCATAACTGCCATAGCGGTAGACCATGCGACTGCTATGGGGCCCGGCCCAGGGCAAGAGGGGCCCCAGCCTTAGTTGGGGTTATAACCTCTTCTGCTGGAGGTGAAAACTTGGTCAGGACTCTACCCTCTAAAGGAACAACTTTTAGCAAATGAAGCAGTGGAAAAATGGCCCAAGGGTCACTGAAAGGGGTTTAGGCAGAAACCCTGCTGTCCTGTGTGTGTGTGTGTCTGGGAAGGGGGGCTGGTTTGATCCTTGCTATGGAGCCCTTACTTCTCTATGTACGTCACTGCTATCAAGGAAAGCCTGCATTGAAGTAACTACAAATAGCTTGGTCCATTACACAGTGAATGTAGATAGGAAGTTCCAGGCATAGCTGATCAGCGGGGGTGCCGGGTGCTGAATCCCCACTTATCAGATATTGATGATCTACCCTGTGGCCTTCGTCCAATACAGATTATACGCTTGAAGATTACACAGGTAGCAATTAAAAATTTAATTCAAATTATTCTACTCACTAAAAGTGTTGGATGAAACTGTGCTTTAAAATTATTTATTTTTTAAATACTGACTAAATTAGTAATTATGCATTAACTGTATTGCAATGCTGAAGTGGAGTATAATACATGTAATGGATGCACATTGTCACATTATTAGCTGATAAATTCTAGTAATATACCCAAATATGAATTAACAGTAGTAGAGATGAGCAAATCTATTCGCCGCTTCGTAGATTCGTATCGAATCTTGGGATTTTTCAGCTGCGAAGCGAATCCGAATATTAGGTGATTTGCTTCACTTTTGTATGCATTCGCTACATAGTGTGTCCTATAAATTATACGCTATTCTACGTATAATTTAGTTACTCTATACGCTGTCATGTACGAATTTAATTCAGCGATGCAGACTCCTCCCTGGTAGTTCCACCCCTTTCGCCAGCGCGGGAGGATGACGAGGCAACTCAGGAAATTAAGTTGCGCATTTGTGCTCCTCATCCCTTTTTCCCCCTTTTCAGGTTATTTGGGGAGCCCCTTGAAAGAGGGTTTTTTTAAGGAACCTTTGCTACTTTTTTTTTACCCATTTGGATTACAATTTTACCTATGTGGATTACAAATTGCGACTGAGTTTGGGACTCTGCTCCAGTTCTATGACAAGCGTCAGAAGAAAAGAGACTTAAACGTGTCCGTGAGCATACTAGGTAGGTGATATTTAAAATTTTTGTATTATACCTAATGTACATAATGTATTTGCACTTTACCATATATATGTCTCGAATATTTGCTCTGCCTCTGAGGAGTGTACGCCGCGGCCTCTCCTCGTACGTGCCTGCATATTACGTAATCGCTTAGACAATAGTACGCTGAGATTCGTAAGCTATTTGTATGCTCATGCGTACGTCTTCTAAGAAGTTGCGTACATTTTGTAAATGAACGTTCGTTATTAGTGAGCGAATGTTCGCTAATAGCACATAATAACGTATATTTTGTACGCAAATACAACTAATCTATTCGTCGAATATACAAATTTTAGGAAAAGTTCGGCGAATGTTCGGCGAATAATTTTTTGAATGATTCGCTCATCTCTAAACAGTAGACGAGGAAGAAAACCTCACATCACTTGTGGTAATGGTTTCCCATAAAATAAAGTACAATGAGATTCATTAGTGTTTGATACTGTTTAATGGCTAAGTAAAAAAATGATGACAAAGTTGCAAGCTTTCAGGACTACTCAGGTCTCTCTCAGACATGTTATAACACACTATCTGAAGAGTCACATATTTATACACAACAGTACATAGAAATAGTTACTTTAAGGAGACAAGTGATGTAAAGCAGATCAATATTAATAGAGGAGTAAACAGACAGTTTTAGCAGTAAATGTTTTTAGCAGTTACAGATAGGAGTGTGTGCTGTTAGATACTTTTGCATTTAAAAAGAAAAAAATATTATAGTAGTGATACCTTTATTGGCTAACCAAAATCATGTTTTATATTTTCTGAAGGAGCTTCTGCTCTAAAAGCTTGCCAAAAGATAAAAACAGAAGAGCTGACTTTTTAAGACAGAAGTATTTAAAATCACATAGATTTTTATGGCTAACACTGTACCATGCTATTTTGGCTATACATCAGTCCACGAATTTGAAGACCCCAGGAGGTTCATCCTAAGTGATGTACAGTAGAAGGTGTCAAAGGTCCTCATTGGTTTGTACTCCCAGACTATCCTGAACTGCCTATATTTGAAATTCACTTTTAATATCAAGACTTTCATGTCTGTGATGTTGTGGTCATAGCTGCGAAAGTTTTGGTACAGGCAGATCTTTCCTTTCTTCTTTTATTGTGTTATGATGAGGGATCATTCCTGCTCTAAACTTTGACCAGTTTCACACACATAGAGACCCCCAGTAGGACATTCGGTTGAACTTGATGGATTAATGTCAGTTTTCAACCGTATTAAGGGCTCATGCACACGAACGTATTTTCTTTCCGTGTCCATCCGCTATTAATCTTGGTGCCTTGCACAGTGATGTAGACGGTGATAAATTACAACTACCTGTAACACTGATGGCACAGTACCTACAGAATAGATTTATATGAATGTGGGTGTACGATAACGTAATGCACACAGCAATACCTTCTCCCTGCATTCTCCCTGCATTGTCCCTGCAGTTTAAGTTCCAAGCCTTCACAGTGAGATTGGTCCACCAAGTGGGATGAATATGATTAGGCAGAGTAGCCTGGGAATACCATATTTATCGCGATTTGTGCCAAATTAATTTGGAAGTAATAAAATTACTTGATGAAGTTCAGCGAATCATCTGAATCGTATATTTCGTGAACATATAATAAATACCATAGTTACACCGTTACAGCTTTTTTTCAGGTGGATGCAAGCATATTTTCTAAATGAAGTGATTTAGAAGTTTTCTAGTTGCAGCAAGCTCTATTAAATGAACTGGAATTGTGTGAAAATACAGTGACTCTTTATAGGAACTCTGTAACCAGGAAATTCACTGTTAGGTTGCTTTCACACAGTCAGTGTTTGGTCACTGTTTAATCAGTATTTTCTATCAGTGGTGGTGAGCCAAATTAAGGAATGGAACAGACGTAAGATACATTGAAAAGATTTGTGCTTCTTCTTTTTTTTTTTAACCACTCCTGGTTTTGGTTCATAATGACTGTTGGAAATCACTGATCAAACACTGACTGTGTGAAAGCAGCCTTAAAGGGGTTATCTGATGAGAAAAGCAAAAATTGAAAATCAGACATCATATGGTACATTACAGACTCTTTCTGACACACTTAGAAATAGCCCTGTACCTCACATAGGTCCAGAGACCTCCCCATTCATTACTGCAATTGCTCTGCTAGATTTATTTTAAGCTGGCAGCTTAGGGGACCTGTCCTTTCTTAGGGGGTGTTTCCTTTCGGCTGCAGCTGGAGGCAGATAAAAGATGGAACAGCAGGTGGCGCTATACAAATAGATTTCACTTAGCAACTCAATGTCTATACTACATTTTAACTTACATGCAAGTACAAAATTATTCAGATCCAGGTGCAGGTTTGAAAAATGTGGAATATTTCTCATGAGATAACCCCTTTAAGACAGACAGAATGCCTTGTAGGGCTAGCTTGGCTGAATGTATCAATACTTTAGTTTCAATGCTTCATTCTGAAGAAAAGGTATTTAGTTTATTCCTTCCATATCAGGATAATTGGCTGAACTATTGGTGAACATAAAAGAAATTAGACAAGACGTCTATGCTATTCATTTATATAGCACTAACATATTCCACTGTATAGAGATCACCCAAATTAATCTTCATTCACAAGTTCTTTCTTTATCTCTAAGCTATATCGACTGCATTTTTGTGAAAATAAACCTAATAGGACAGATTTCAGAGAATAATGGCATTTAGGGAAAGTGTATTAGTTTATATAACACATATTCATCCATAGTCCTTAGATTTTTTCTTTTCCATCAGGGTTCTGTTGCTCCTTAATAAGCCGAGGAGTATAGCATGCTGCACTATGTTTCCAGGAAAAAAAGATGTATCCATTAGAATTTAATAGAACCTCTCAGTATAACATTTATATAATGAATCCTTATGGCTTCGTATATATATGTGTAATCATCACCCTCCATGCAGATGCTTCAAAGATCAGATCACAATCTGTTTCTAAAGGAGTTTTCTGTGATTAGAAGAAAATTGACCAAGTGAAGGAAATGGCATAAAAAAGATACAGTTTTTTTCACCCCATAAGACACATTTTTCTCCCCCAAAAGTGGGGGAAAAATGCCCCTGCGTCTTATGGAGCAAACACTAAAGAGCGCTTCCATTATGGGAGCACTCATTATTACCGGAGGACCAGGAAGTGGTGAAGGCTGTGCAGTGGCTGTGCACAGCATGACGGTGCTCTGTGACCTCACACTGTGCACACCAGTTCACAGTACAGCGGACAGCAGGAGGAAGACAGAGCACAGGCAGTGTGGACCGGAGGCGTCCGGGAGCAGGAGAGGTAAGTGGTTTATTTATTTTATCTGGCATGAGGCTGGGGCCTGATCTGAGGCAATGGGGGTGATGAGAGGCATAATGGCTGATAATGGGGGCTGATAAGAGACATAAGGGCTGATAATGGGGCCTGATGAGAGGCATAATGGCTGATAATGAGGGCTGATGAGAGGCATAATGTCTGATAATGGGAGCTGATGAGAGGCATAATGGCTTATAATGGGGGCTGATGAGACGCATAAGGGATGATAATGGGGGCTGATGAGAGGCATAAGGGCTGATGAGAGGCATAAGAATGGATTATGGGGGCTGATAAGAGGCATAAGGGCTGATAATGGGGGCTTATGAGAGGCATAAGGGCTGATAATTGCGGCTGATGAGATGCATAAGGGCTAATTATGGGGGCTGATGAGAGGCGTAAGGGCTGATATGGGGGCTGATGAGAGGGATGGAGGCTGATGAGAGGCATGGGGCTCTTATCTGAGGTCTGATTGGAGGTCATTTACATTGAGGTCTGAGCTGATGTCTGATTGGTGGTCTGATCTGAGGTCTTATTGAAAAAATACGTTTTTTTATTGTTCTCCTCTAAAATCTAGTTGTGTCTTATGGGCTGGTGCATCTTATAGGGCCAAAAATACGGTATATCCTGATAATTCCATTACTGCTCTACTGCCAACCCTACAGTGCTCCCTATCTTACTGCAGCATTGGCATGCTGGTTACCCACATGACCGCTACAGCCAATTACAGGTCTCAGTGGTCTCTAGCTGCACAGTAATTGGCTGCAACAGCCATGAGGCACTGGTAACAAACACTGGAGCAATGATGCTGGATCAGCAGCAGATAGTTCGGGCTAGTAAAGATTCTTGTGCTATTTTAGGCCATTTCATCCATTTATTCAATGTTCTTCCTATCTCAAATAACCCCTTTAAATAACAATGCAATACATACAGTAAATACAGTACATTTATTGTCTTTATATATAACACATATGTAATGTACAGTAATGGTCCATTAAATGTATTCATTCTAAATGATGTATCCAAATGGCACACACAATGGACATTCAAATGGCTAAAAATATTAAATGTCACAAATCATTAATAACCTACAAACGTCTAATGAATTCCACTATTAAGATGTTAATGTAATTTTAATATGAATTTGGTTGAAAAATTCATACCGAGACCTTGTGCCTTACAATAAATCTTAATGCATTGGTATATCCCTAGAAAAATGTAATTGAATTACTGTATTCTCAGAAAATCTCATCTTACTGTAATTACAGTATAAAATAGAGAATTGAACCTTGCATAGAGAATTTCAGGAATAAAATAATTGTATAAAATATTTTATTTTTATGGATATTACATTTACATATTTCTCAGCTATCTACTAAAAGAGTACATTCACATATAAAGCATTTATAATAAAACACAGCAAAAAGGTTAATGACATTTACTAATACTGCATATTTAGTAACACTGTCTCATATGTATACAGTGTAAACTCAGACTAAATACTGTAAGATAAAAAAAAAGAACCAGATTTATCAAAGTGGTTGATGCTGAATGATGAATCTAGTACACCTTTAGGCTTTCTAAGTTGACACCACCTATTGGCTTACCTTACTCTAGAATCATACTCCAAAGTTTTTACAAAATTATGCATTTTGTTACATCCCAAACACCTTCTTTCCAATAGGGCACAACCCATTCCACTAAGCTACACCCCATTGCCAGACAAGTAAAAACAATTGCAAAATAATAAATGTAGTGCAAAACATGTATATCAGTTATTTGCTGTTACAAAGAGCTATGGTGCATTTTGATTAGTACTGCTCCCCCACTGTATCTGGTTTTGTAAACTAACCATTGTCTATAAAGACAGCAAATATAGTAATCCTGCTCAGTACTCCTCTATAATGCCTTACTGTACCATATATGGTACGTTTAAGTGATTCTGAGAAAAAGAGTTAAAGGCTATGTACACCTTTAGTGATTTTGAGTTAAAAATCATTTTTAAATAGGTCATTATTACAAATATGGAACCCTTTTTTCTGTACAGGTCTGGGATGCTCTAATATAGGGATCTGAATTATCTCTCTGCTCCATCAGCCAGTTAATCTGACGGCTCCTTATCTCTGCTCTCTGACCTTATAAACACTCATTATAGATCAGTTCTTATCTTTCTGGTGTTTATGATCTCATTGTAAACTAGAGATAAGGTTTATTAGATGAGAGGCACAAAATGAAAGTAAAAAGTACTATTTACACAGTTAGACAAACAGTTAAACCTTTGTGACAGAACGGCTCAATATTTTTTTAATAAAGACCAATTGAAAAAATGATTTTTAAGCCTTAATGAGTAAAATACAATCATAAAAAAATTCCCCCGAAGGTATACATAGCCTTTAAAGAGTAGAATCTCTTGTTCTCTCCATGTATAGTCTATGGGAGACATTGTAGCAGTCTCCAATCACTATCTCAGGGAAACTTTAGAATTAAACCTAGAGCCTTCAGAGGGAAGCACTGCTAAGCCATGTAACGGCTAACTATAGTGTTATGTACAGTGGGAAAAAAGTATTTAGTCAGCCACCAATTGTGCAAGTTCTCCCACTTAAAAAGATGAGAGAGGCCTGTAATTGACATCATAGGTAGACCTCAACTATTAGAGACACAATGAGAAAACAAATCCAGAAAATCACATTGTCTGATTTTTAAAGAATTTATTTGCAATTTATGGTGGAAAATAAGTATTTGGTCAATAACAAAAGCTCATCTCAATACTTTGTTATATATCCTTTGTTGGCAATGACAAAGGTCAAACGTTTTCTGTAAGTCTTCACACACTGGCACACACTGTTGCTGGTATGTTGGCCCATTCCTCCATGCAGATCTCCTCTAGAGCAGTGATGTTTTGGGGCTGTCGCTGGGCAACACGGACTTTCAATTCCCTCCAAAGGTTTTCTATGGTGTTGAGATCTGGAGACTGCCACGTTTCATCTTCAATGCCCTTGCTGATGGAAGAAGGTTTGCACTCAAAATCTCATGATACATGGCCCCATTCATTCTTTCATGTACACGGATTAGTCATCCTAGTCCCTTTGCAGAGAAACAGCCCCAAAACATGATGTTGCCACCCCCATGCTTCACAGTAGGTATGGTGTTCTTTGCATGCAACTCGTCATGTTTGGAGGAGAGTGAATGCTGAGTTGTGTTTCTACCAAACAGTTCTACTTTGGTTTCATCTAACCATATGACATTCTCCCAATACTCTTCTAGAACACCCAAATGCTCTCTAACAAACTTCAGATGGGCCCGGATATGTACTGGCTTAAGCAGGGGAACACGTCTGGCACTGCAGGATCTGAGTCCCTGGTGGCATAGTGTGTTACTGACAGAAGCCTTTGTTACGTTGGTCCCAGCTTTCTCCAGGTCTTTCACTAGGTTCCCCTGTGTGGTTCTGGGATTTTTGCTCAAAGTTCTTGTTATCATTTTGACCCCATGGGGTGAGATCTTGCGTGGAGCCCCTGATCGAGAGAGATTATCAGTGGTCTTGTATGTCTTCCATTTTCTAATTATTGCTCTCACAGTTGATTTCTTCACACCAAGCTGCTTGCCTATTGCAGATTCAGTCTTCCCAGCCTGGTGCAGGTCTACAATTTTGTTTCTGGTGTCCTTCGACAGCTATTTGGTCTTCACCATAGAGGAGTTTGGAGTGTGACTGTTTGAGGTTGTGGACAGGTGTCTTTTATACTGATAGCAAGTTCAAACAGGTGCCGTTACTACAGGTAAAGAGTGGAGGACAGAGGAGCCTCTTAAAGAAGAAGTTACAGGTCTGTGAGAGCCAGAAATCTTGCTTGTTTGTAGGAGACCAAATACTTATTTTCCGCCATAATTTGCAAATAAATTCTTTAAAAATCAGACAATGTGATTTTCTGGATTTGTCTTCTCATTTTGTCTCTCGTAGTTGAGGTCTACCTACTATGTCAATTACAGGCCTCTCTCATCTTTTTAAGTGGGAGAACTTGCACAATTGGTGGCTGACTAAATACTTTTTTCCCACTGTACGTACACACAGAACAGCTTATCCTGAAAAGTCACCTGAAAGTGTTGGTATACTTTATGTAAGGTGTTCTGATATTTCTACAAGAGGCTTTCAATAACACTCATGAGATGTAATTATTTTCATGGTATTGGGTGAAAGCAGGCAATCAATGCCTATTGAAAAGTGATTGTATTAAAATAAGTGATATCACTAGAATGTATCCATTAGAAATACAATAAATACCCTGCAACATTTCGGGTGTTCCTCCTAACTTAGGTTGAGTATAAGGGACACACTAGAGAAATAGGTGGACTGGCCATATAAACCCTACCAGGAAGTTTACCGTCCAACCAACCTAATCACATAGCAGGCTACTTGCCCCACTTAGTAAGCAGATCAATATGTGACTATGTGTACTAGTACTGTCCTGCTTGGCTGAGAACATAAGAATCTCTCTCCAGGGAATACGTGAAATGATGACATGGAATAACAACATGAAATGCAGAGCTGGAGCTCCACCCACCAAGCTGTTGTGCATACACACTGCCTGGATGCTCCACATGGCTACGCTAAGAGGACTAGCAAATGCGCAGTCCATCTGCAGTATACAATAAGTGAATAGAAGCCGCTGATTAATGGGACTTCTTCATGGGCAAACATGGAATAGGACCTGCTAATAACTATGAATTAGTTATATTAAATCATTGGACATTGACTTTGATGGTTTTGTAGTACATATTACTAGCAGCATGTACAGCCTGTGCTGTTCCAACACATGCACAGCTACTAATATACAATATAATGGCCAAACCATATAGTTAAAAAGTCTAGATTCAGTGTATACCAGTCGTCTTCATAGCTGAGTCAGCAGTATGATTAGGAATTCAACACAGCCTGGTCACATTTTTTTCACTTTTTTATCATCAGGTAAAAAGTTTGGCTTTCTGACAGCTAGGACAAACAGATTAATGAATAGTTTTTCCCCCAAGAGCGGAAGTATCTGTTAACACTATGGGTTTATCTGCTTTAGAGTAAGATGTACGGTATATGATTGGCACAGCACACTTTTTGTAATGATTAATTTGCACATGAGTTATTAGGATATTGTGATGTTATTGCAGTTATTATACTTAAGCACTATAATTATTTTGCACCTTATAATGTATCATGCTATTGCAGATGACTTTGTAATTGGATCTTTATGCTGCTAGCTATTCCGGTGAGTTACAAAAGGAATTTCTTTCAAAATACAACAATTATGGTCTTACTGTATTTATCTTTAAATTTTATTGCCATGCTGCGTAAAGGTATTTACTTTAACTAAGGGCAGTTATTTTATCACATTGTTGTTTTGGGTTTTGTCATGTATTAAATATCCTTCAAAGTGTATGCAGTATGACAACCATGACATTTGAAAGGGGGCAAATACAGTACATTTTCAGATTGCTGTATTTGGACTCTGCCCTTAGTCTCTTCCTGTTAGCTGCATTTCACTGGGGAAGCAGGCAAACTGGTAAGTTACGCACAAAGCATAAAGAAAATGTTGACGTCCCGCTCTGCTGCAGGTAAGAAAAAAAATCAATGTTTTGAGAGATTTGACAGTGATAGCCACTTGTCCTGGTGATAATGATGGTTACTCATTAAAATTTTATATAGCCTGCCCTTCAATTCTTCTTAAAAAATATGTGTCACCATTTAGTTTTAACAGGCAGAAGAAATTATAGGTGACGTCAAAATATCACTTTGAACTTACACAGTTTATGCACACAAAACTTTATATAATTATAACGGCTCTCTTGTTCTCACTGCCCTGCAGTAGTTCCTCTCTCAAGTTTTAGTTATAACATTGTGAATGAATGTCATCTGTTCAATATCTATTCACTGAGCAAATGAAGATATGTTTAGTTTACAGTATATAGTGAATACATAATGTTACATTATTATTAGAGATGAGCGAGTAGTGTTCGATCGAGCTGGTATTCGATCGAATACTACGCTATTCGGCGTACTCGATTTCGTTCGAGTATAACGGCGATGGCGCACTTAGAATTCGTTTCCCCTCCCACCTTCCCTGGCGCTCTTTTTCCACCAATCACCATGTATGACAGGCACGCTGAGCACGTTGGCAGCGCGAAAACGGCGTCTACATGGATTGGCTGGAAAAACCATGTGACCTCGAATATTAAAAACTCAGCTCTTCCTGCTCGTACGCATATGCTGCGTGAACTTAGTCAGGGACAGAGGCTGGAGAAGGGAGAGACAGGTTTTAGCTGTTGGACAGGCAGGAGCGTGATTAAAAGCCCTTATCAGGGCTACTATAGTGCAGTACAGTGATAGCTTTACTACAATATAGACTTTACAGAGAACGGCTGCTGTATTCAGGGATAGCTGCTGGAGTAGGGACAGAGAGAGGCATTAGTGGTGTATTAGGTGCTCTGCTACATACCAAACTATATTTGGCACTACTGCTGTGTACCTTGAACTATAAAATATATAGGCCTTATAATTGGCAACTGTACTGTGCGTTCTCTTGCAAACTAATTTAAATACCTGGTGTTAATACCCACCGTCTGAACAGTTAGTACACGGCTGTGTACCTTGAACTATAAAATATATAGGCCTTATAATTGGCAACTGTACTGTGCGTTCTCTTGCAAACTAATTTAAATACCTGGTGTTAATACCCACCGTCTGAACAGTTAGTACACGGCTGTGTACCTTGAACTATAAAATATATAGGCCTTATAATTGGCAACTGTACTGTGCGTTCTCTTGCAAACTAATTTAAATACCTGGTGTTAATACCCACCGTCTGAACAGTTAGTACACGGCTGTGTACCTTGAACTATAAAATATATAGGCCTTATAATTGGCAACTGTACTGTGCGTTCTCTTGCAAACTAATTTAAATACCTGGTGTTAATACCCACCGTCTGAACAGTTAGTACACGGCTGTGTACCTTGAACTATAAAATATATAGGCCTTATAATTGGCAACTGTACTGTGCGTTCTCTTGCAAAATAATTTCACGGCTGTGAAGGCAAAATATTGTAACAAAAAAAAAAAAAAATGCGGAGGGGGGCTAGCGGAATAGGACGTGGACGAGGACGGGGGCGCGGAAATGCTGTTGGGGGCCTTGTTGAAGCCAGTGGGGATACAATGCGTGCTGGTGAGGGTCAGCCAGGATCCCGCTCATCCAGAATCCCTGCCTTTATGGGACAGTTAAGCAGGGGGCGGGTTACACCGCTGTTGAGGCCTGAGCAGGTTGAACAGGTGGTGCAATGGATAGCCGATAGCGCTTCCACACAGTTGTCCACCAGCCAGTCATCCACACAGTCTCACTCTGACCCTCCTTCCTCCACACCTGGCCAACAGAGTCATCCCACCATTGACCCCTCCCAGGAGCTCTTTTCGGGTCCTTTTTCAGATGTGCCGGAAGAATCCCAGGAGCTAGCAGAGGAATTTGTTTGTAGTGATGCCCAAACACTTGAGTTTTCGCCATCTCCTGCTGATGTGGACCCTGAG
Organism: Rhinella marina; assembly: GCA_900303285.1. Taxonomy (NCBI): domain Eukaryota; kingdom Metazoa; phylum Chordata; class Amphibia; order Anura; family Bufonidae; genus Rhinella; species Rhinella marina. Next base: position 24,116 of record ONZH01006403.1, on the reverse strand, counting down.
CCAGCATCTGTTATCATGAGCGATGATGATGATGAGACGCAGTTGCCATCAAGGGAGGCTGTTGGAATGTCCAGTGGGCAGCAGGAGGAGCAGAGTGAGAAAGTGGAAGAGGAGGTGGTGGATGACGAAATGACCGACCCCACTTGGCCAGGGGTGATGTCCAGCGAGGAAAGCAGTGGAGAGGTGGTGGTCTGCGCAGCACCGAAAAAGGCAGCAAGAGGCAGAGGGATGTCCAGAGGCAGAGGGATGTCCAGAGGCAGAGGGATGTCCATAGGCAGAGGACAGTCCAGACAGAGAAGGGAGGCCACAGCCAGCAGGGCCGAAGCTGTTCCCGGCAGCGGGCAGTCAGGCCTCGTACTTCTGTGGTGTGGAGATTTTTTAATGTTTGTGCGGATGACAAACTGAGCGCGGTTTGCACACTCTGCCACTCAAAACTGAGTAGGGGCTCTGAGAAGAGCAATATGACCACCTCAGGCATGCGGCGTCACTTGGAATTCAAGCACTGGGCTGAGTTGGAGAGAGCAAACGCAATACCACCTGCGCCCGGTCTTGCTGCCACTGCCTCTTCCCCTTTGTTGTGTGCTGCCACTGCGGTCCAGACCTCCAGCCAGGACACCTCCACATCTGCCTCTGCCTCGGCTACTTTGGGGCCTTCTCCTTCAGCCTCCCCTTCCCCCGCCTCTTCGCCTGCACCTTCACACTCCTCGTCCCAACAACTGTCCATCTCGCAGGCGTTCGACCGCAGGCGGAAGTACGCCTCGAGTCACCCCCAAGCCCAAGCCTTAAACTGCCACATCTCCAAACTGCTGGCCCTGGAGATGTTGCCGTTTAGGCTTGTGGAGACGCAGGCCTTCCGCGACCTGATGGCGGCTGCCGCACCTCGCTATTCCGTCCCCAGCCGCCACTACTTTTCCCGGAGTGCCGTCCCCGCCCTGCACCAGCATGTGTCGCGTAACATCAGGCGGGCCCTGAGGTACGCAGTCAGCGCAAAGGTCCACTTGACCACCGACTCGTGGACAAGCGCTTGCGGCCAGGGACGATACATTTCTTTGACGGCACACTGGGTGAATGTTGTGGAAGCGGGGACGGGCTCGCAAACAGAGACGGCCTACCTACAACCCCCGCCCAAGATTGCCAGCACGGGTTCTGATACACCCCCCTCCTCTTCCTCCTCCTCCTCCTCTGCCTTAACATCGCCCTCAGCCGCTAGCTGGAAGCGTTGCAGCACTGGCGCGGGGAGACGTCAGCAGGCGGTGCTTAAGCTCATCAGCTTGGGCGACAGGAAGCACAGCGCCCCAGAAGTGAGGGACGCCATATTGCAGCAGACGGAGATGTGGCTGTCGCCGCTGCAGCTAGGACCAGGCATGGTCGTGTGCGATAACGGCCGTAACCTGGTGGCGGCTCTGGAGCTTGCCGAACTCAATCACGTACCATGCCTGGCCCACGTTTTTAATCTGGTAGTCCAAAAATTTCTAAAGACTTACCCCAACCTGGCAGAGCTACTGGTGAAAGTGCGGCGCTTGTGCGCTCACTTTCGGAAGTCAACTGTAGCTGCTGCTAGCTTAAAAAAACTCCAGCAACGCCTCCATTTGCCTGAACATCGACTGTTGTGAGACCTGCCGACTCGCTGGAATTCCACCTATTCCATGTTGGCCAGGGTGTGTGAGCAGCAGAGAGCATTGATGGAGTACCAGATTATGAATCCACGCGTGCCTCCAACTCAGCTCCCTCAGTTTGCCAACCACGAGTGGCCATGGATGGCAGACATATGCGATGTACTGCGTATCTTTGAGGAGTCCACCAAGAAGGTCAGCAGCGAGGACGCTATAGTGAGCGTAACCATCCCGCTCCTATGCGTCCTTAAAGAATCGCTCATCGCAATAAGGGAGAACGCATTGCACGCAGAGAAGACGGGGGTAGGAGCAGACGCAACGGAGCTACACAGTCAGACCACACTTTTGTCTGCTTCACGGTGGCAGTTGCAGGAGGATGAGGAGGAGGAGGACGACGTGGAGGTGGCTGTGGAAGAGGAGGAGGATGCTGGCGGCGAGGGTAGCAGTCAGGCTGTGTGCGTCCCATTGGTTCAGCGCGGATGGGGCGGAGAGGAGGCGGAAGAGGAAGACCAGGAAATGGCAAGTGATCCTTCTGGTGGGGGCAGTGACGTCATGCCTATTCAGACTCTGGCACACATGGCTGACTTCATGCTGGGCTGCTTTTCCCGGGACACACGTGTTGTCCGGATAGTGGAGAACAAACTGTACTGGGTCTTCGCAATCCTGGACCCCCGGTATAAAGATAACGTCTCTTCTTTTATTCCGGTAGAGGAGAGGACGAATCGATTGCTGGAATACCAGAGGGAACTCGTGCAGCACATGATGGAGATTTTCCCACCCACCATCGCTGGCGGCAGAGAGGAGAGGGTCTCCCAGAGTCCCTCAACATCGATCAGGCCCACAGCCACCAGGGGAACACTCTCCAAGGTGTGGGACACGTTCATGGCACCCCCTCGTGCAACTTCCATCACTGCGGGGCCCGCTATCAGCAGGAGGGACAAGTATCGGCGGATGTTGCGGGAGTACCTGGCAGACCGTACCCCTGTCCTCCCCGATCCCTCGGCGTCCTACACTTACTGGGTCTCCAAGTTGGACACGTGGCTGGAACTGTCCCTGTACGCCTTGGAGATGCTTGCCTGCCCTGCCGCCAGCGTGCTATCAGAAAGGGTGTTCAGCGCAGCCGGGGGCATTATAACCGATAAGCGCAGCCGCCTGTCAACCGACAGTGCCGACAGGCTGACGCTAATCAAAATGAACAGCAAGTGGATTGACCCGGACTTTGCTTCTCCAACAGTGGAAAGCAGCCAAAAGTGAAGTGCCATCTGTATGAAGTGCCATTTCCTCCTCCACCTCCTTCTCCTCCTCCTCCTCCTCCTTAACCGCCGTAGAATTGCTCCGTAAATAAGAAAAATTTATATATTTATGGCTCACCTCTTGGGCCTCCACAAAATTTTTAAGAGGTCTCACCTCTTGGGCCTCCACAAAATGTTTAAGAGGTCTCACCTCTTGGGCCTCCACACAATTTTTAAGAGGTCTCACCTCTTGGGCCTCCACACAATTTTTAAGAGGTCTCACCTCTTGGGCCTCCACATAATTTTATCAAGGTCTCACCTCTTGGGCCTCCACAAAATTTTTAACAGGTCTCACCTTTTTAGCCTCCACACAATTTTTAAGAGGTCTCACCTCTTTAGCCTCCACATAATTTTTAAGAGGTCTCACCTCTTGGGCCTCCACATAATTTTTAAGAGGTCTCACCTCTTGGGCCTACAAACAATTTTTAAGAGGTCTCACCTCTTGGGCCTACAAACAATTTTTAACAGGTCTCACCTCTTGGGCCTCCACATAATTTTTAAGAGGTCTCACCTCTTTAGCCTCCACACAATTTTTAAGACGTCTCACCTCTTGGGCCTCCACAAAATTTTCCATGAGCCTCTGGCCAGCCCACGGCCTCTTCCTGCCTTTTGCGGTCCTACGCATCCCTCAACATCCCCACTGCTTTACCTGCTAGACATGACACTGGGCCAGGTCGGGTCACTGACATCTCAAGCGCCAACAATTTGGGCATTTTAAGGCTTCTGCATGTGTTTGAGTTGTTTTTACATTTTAAAGAAGACATGTCTGACCACATCTCACACAATGACAATTAGGGGTGGGGTCTATTTGCTTTCCCCCTTGCCTATGCCATCTGTGGTTGTCATAGGCAACGTGATTTTAAGGGGTGCAGAATTTTATCTTCTTTTTTGTCTAGTATGGCTTGGGGTCCATGGCAATGTAGAGGAAAGAAGGTTTCCTTGTATGGTCTCACTTTAAAGGGAGGTTATATTGTCTTTGGAGTGTATTGTTGAGAGGCTGTGATAGTGGCGTAATAGTGCGACTTGGGCGCGTTATATGCACCCAGACATGCTTCCCCTGCTGTCCCAGTTGCATTCCAGCAGTGTTGGCTTCCTTTTCTGAGGTTTCAGGGTGGACTTGGTGACCTTCAAGTGGTCGAATTGAGATTTCCAAGTGGCGAGCATTTTTTTTCCCATAGACTTTAATGGGATTCGATATTCGGTCGAATAGTCGAATTTCGCGGTCTATTCGAATCGAATTTCGAACTTTCAAATATTTCACTACTCGCTCATCTCTAATTATTATTATGACCACTTCCTACTTTCAATGTCAGCAGTGTGTAGCTCATTAAGAAAGTCACCAGTCATGAGTTGGCTTGGTGGATATATAAGGTGGGCTTTTGGGCCAAGGGTAGCAGTATTTCTGAAACTGTGCAGTTTGTGAACTGCTTATGTGCCACTGTGGTAAAAGTGTATCATGAGAGGAGAAATTGCCAATAAGTGATGTGAAAACAGTGGCGCACCACAAGATGTGAGAGAGGGCAATGTTGGCTAGAAGGGTGCACAAGGACGGACTGACCGGCTACAGTGGAACAACTCACCACCAAAATGAACCACGGGGCTATCAGATGTATGTCTAAAAAAACAGTTCAGTGAACCCTACTGCATATGAGGCTCCGAAGCAGACAGACGGTCACTGCATGTCTGCTAACGAAGTTTCATCTGTAAAAAATCGGCTTCAATTTGTACAGGGGTATCGGAATTGGATCTCCACTGATTGTCAAAGAGTTGCATTCTCGGAGTCATGTTTTCTGGTTCATTAAACAGATGAACGTTGGCATCAAACATCAATACCCTGCAACCGTTGCTGGAAGAACATAGGCTAGTGGTGTCAGTGTTATGGTCTGGGGAATGTTTTTGTGGCACTCTCTGGGTCCACTCATCCATGTGGAAGACACTCAACTGATTTGACATGAATCCATCCTTGCACATCACATACACCCATACATGCTGATTGTGTTCCCTGTGGTAGATAGGATCTGCCAGCAGGACAATGTGGCATGTCAAATGGCTAGAAATGTCCAAAATTGGTTGGAAGAGCATGACCAAGATGTCCAAGTACTACCCTGGCCCCCTAATTCCTCAGAGTTGAATACAGTTTAAAATATGTGGGACCACTTTGTGTTTGTTCTATGGATCCTCCCCCCACACACCATCCAGCAGCTGTGGGATGCGCTGCAGTAAGCATGGCTCCATGAAGACAAGTCATAGATTTTATATTGAGCCCATCTCAGCAGCCAGTAGAGACTAGCTCTGTGTGAATGATTCTGTCGCCTTAATTTAGAAATTGGTGAGGATCTTAAACCTTTGATCTGTTGTTATGACATATCAAAGGTATTTTTGAGGTAGAGGGGCAGTTTCAGGAGAAACATTAATTTATTTGTTGCCTTTCATTCCAATTATAATTATTCTGTCAATCGTACAGTCAATGAAGTTTCCTGCTCCTTTATGTTTATTCGTAGTGTTCAGAAAATCAAAGCATCATAAGAGGAATTTGGTCAAAAATTTAGGAAAAATTCGATTTGACATGATCTGAATCTTCCTTGGCACTTTGGTGTAACAAAAATGTTTTGCCTAGAATGGTGGCTGCACATGTTACAAAGTGAAAGTAAGAAGAACAGGAATGAGATATGACCCATAATGCTATGTAGCCAGCCAATCTGCAGGTAGCCATCACCTGTGATGTCACAGCCCTTTAAAACCCTGATCTTGTGCGGTCGCTGCCATTTCACTGTGAGCTGAGCTTAGGGAGTGACATGGCAAGTGCTCATGCGCTAGGGACAGTGTTGCTGATAACTGTATTAAAAAAGAATATTGGAGAGGGAGAGTGCAAGGAGATCGTAGGAGAGGAGAGTTTTTGAGACTGTAGGGAGAGTCTAGGGAGAATGCAGGTTGATTGTAATTGCATCTGCATCACATTGTAGTGGACTCACTAATCCCTTATTTTAGTGATTCAGTTACATTGCAACCATACTCTAGGATGTTGTAATTTGTTAGCCAAGTAATGCTTCTGCTACACTTTTCATTGATGATGACCTTTGTGGGGACAGTGGGCAGTTACAGGCCAGCACAGACTTGGAGGAGAGGTGAGCTGTGGCTCGTTTAAGCGTGCAACTACCAATGATGCTCCTCCTCCTCTTACTCCTCATCACTTGTTTCGACAACAATCTATCACCAAGACGACTGCAAAAAAAACAACAGTATGCGTGCGTTCATCCAATGGTGCAGAAGCTGAATGTGCACCTGACCAACTTACTAGCGCTACAGTACCTCCCTTTCCATGTAGCGGTACTAAACTTGCACACGTATCTTGAGCAGATGATGGGGCAGTCCTTGAGCCTCTTGGTGTCTGGTAGAGTTCACACCAGCGCTGATGTATGGACTTCTAACTATAGTCAAATATACATAATCTAAACATAACCTAACTGAACCTAACTGGTTCGACTGTAAAACCAAGATATAGCATATTAATAAATAAATTAAAACAAGACTCTCTTCATCATGGTGATTTCTTGAGGGCCAGCCTTTCAATCGCTAAAAGGATCCGACGTCCTTCAGGATCCCTGATCTTTTAGAGATCCTGTACTGTCAATCAGTCCTGTCACCAGTTTACAATTCATTGGCATCTTACAGTTTCTGAAAGGCTTGGTCAAGCCTATCATACTGGGACCTCTTGAGCAAAGATTTCACCCTGAAGGTATCCTTTTGGCTATCTCCAGTTGAGAAAAGATGCTCGAGTTTCCTCCTCAGGCCATGGCTTTTTAACAGCAGCAAATTTAACCCCTTAATGACCGGGCCATTTTGCACCTTCGTGACCAGGCTTATTTTTGAAAATCTGACATGTGTTACTCTATGTGGTAATAACTTTGGAACACATTTACTTATCCAAGCCATTCTGAGATTGTTTTCTCGTGACACATTGTACTTCACGACAGTCATAAATTTGAGTCAATACATGTCACCTTTATTTATGAAAAAATCCCAACTTTACCAAAAATTTTGAAAAATTCACAATTTTCAAAATTTTAATTTATCTGCTTTTAAAATTGAAAGTGATACCTCATAAAATATTTGTTATTTAACATTCCCCATATGTCTACTTTATGTTTGCATCATTTTGTAAATGTCATTTTATTTTTTTGGGACATTAGAAGGCTTAGAATTTTAGAGGCAATTCTTAAAATTATTAAGAAAATTTCCAAAACCCACTTTTTAAGGACCAGTTCAGGTCTGAACTCACTTTTTGGGGCTTACATAGTAGAACCCCCCCATAAATGATCCCATTTTGGAAACTACACCCCTCAAGTTACTTAAAACTGATTTTATAAACTTTGTTAACCCTTTAGGTATTCCACAAGAATTAAAGGAAAATTGAGATGAAATTTCTAAATGTCACTTTTTTGGCAGATTTTCCATTTTAGTCCATTTTTTCTTTAACACATCTAAGGTTAACTGCCAAACAAAACTCAAATATTTATTACCCTGATTCTGCGGTTTACAGAAACACCCATGTGGTGGTAAACTGCTGTATGGGCGCATGGCAGGGTGCAGAAGGAAAGGAGCGCCGTATGGTTTTTGGAAGGCAGATTTTGCTGGACTGGTTTTTAGACACCATGTCCCATTTGAAGCCCCCCAGATGCACCCTATAGTACAAACAATCAAAAAGTGACCACATTTTGTAAACTACAGGATAAGATGACAGTTTTATTGGTACTATTTTGGGGTACATATGATTTTCAATCGCTCTATATTATTTTTTTTGGGAGGCAAGGTAACCGAAGAATGGATGTTTTGGCACTGTATTTATTTTTTGATTATTATCATGTTCATCTGGCAGGTTAGATCATGTGGTATTTTTATACGGACGCGATTATATCAAATATGTCTACTTTCTTTGTTTCAGTTTTACATAATAAAGCATTTTTGAGAAAAAATATGTTTTTGTGTCTCCATTTTCTGAACGCCATATCTTTTTTATTTTTCTTCCGATCGTTTGGTGTAGGTGCTCATTTTTTGCAGGAAGAGTTGAAATTTTTATTGGTACCATTTTTGGGTAATATGATTTTTTATTATTCATTATTACACTTTTTGGGGCAAGGTGACCCAAAAGTTGGTAATTTTGTCACAGCTTTTATTTATTCATTTTTTCTGTGTTCATCTGAGGGGTTATGTCAGGTGAGATTTTTGTAGAGCAGGTTGTTACGGATGTGGCGATACCTAATATGTTTAATTTTTTTTATTTATTTAAGGTTTAAACAATAATATCATTTTTGAAACAAAAAAATCATGTTTTAGTGTCTTCATAGTGTGAGAGCTGTAGTTTTTATATTTTTTAAGCGATTGTCTCAGGTAGGGGCTACTTTTTTGCGGGATGAGATGACGGTTAGATTGGTACTATATTGGGGGGCATACGCCTTTTTGATCACTTGGTATTACGCTTTTTGTGATGTAAGGTGACAAAAAATAGCTTTTTTTACATAGTTTTTTTTTTTTTTTACTGTGTTCATCTGAGGGGTTAGGTCATGTGAGATTTTTGTAGAGTAAGTTGTTACGGACGCGGCGATACCTAACATGTCTAGGGTATTTTATTATTTTATTTATTTTTACTCAATTATAAATGTGTATATATGGGAAAAATGCTTTTTTTTTACGTTTTTTACACTTTTTTTTTTACACTTTTTTGACTCAGACCCACTTGGTTCTTGAAGATCCAGTGGATCTGATGTCTATATAATACACTGCAGTACACTATATAGTGTACTACAGTGTATTTTTACTTTACACTAAGCCTGATCAGGCTCCTGCCTTTAGCAGGAGCCTGGTCAGTCTTCATATACCATGGCAAGCTGGATGGCGTCCGGTTGCCATGGTAAACATTGGGACGCTGCCACAGCAGAGCGGACCGCGGCATGGAAGGCCTTAACAAAGGTGTTCACAAAGAACACCATTGGGTTGACCATACCCAACCCCCCTAGTCTCCTCGAATGGTATGTCACCTCCCCCAACCTCAAAAGAGCGGACAGACCAACCGTTCACCAGCAGGAAACTCTCTGCTCCTTTGTATAAGGTGTTAAGCCAATCAACAACCCCCCTCGGCAGACCATATTTTAGAAGGACCGACCAAAGGTATTCATGATTAACCCGATCAAACGCTTTTGATCCTTTGCTCTGATCCAAGGACAGCATGTACCCCTTCCAGTGACCGCCCTACTCCGCCCTACTGAGTACAGCACTAAAAGTGCTACAGCCTGGAACAGAGCAATTCTGGGCCCCCAAAAGGAGCCAAGGTGCAAACTTGACTAGCCGATTAAACAACACCTTTGCCAGAACCTTCCTGTCTGTATTGAGAAGCAATATGGAACACCAATGCTCAATGCGACTCGGATCTTTACCTTTTTATAAAAGGATAAGGGCTGACCTCCTCATTGACTTCGGCAGAGTGCCTGAGGAGAGACACTCATTAAAAACCTCAGTGAAGAGGGGAATCAAGGTGTCCTTAAAGGTCTTGTAAAACTCATACATTAAGCTGTCTGGCCCTGGTGATTTCTTGAAGGCCAGCCTTTCAATCGCTAAAAGGAACCGACGTCCTGCAGGATCCCTGATCTTTCAGAGATCCTGTACTGTCAATCAGTCCTGTCACCAGTTTACAATTCATTGGCATCTTACAGTTTCTGTAAGGCTTGGTCGAGCCTATCATACTGGGACCTCTTGAGCAAAGATTTCACCCTGAAGGTATCATTTTGGCTATCTCCAGTTGAGACCAGATGCTCGAGTTTCCTCCTCAGGCCATGATGCAGGTGATACCTGTCCAGGGACCTAAGGCTCGAGAGTTGGCGGAAAAACTTTGTCACCCTCTTTGTTATTATCTCCCATCACTGTCACTTAGTGCTACAGAGATCCAGTAACAATACTTGGCTGTGGTGGGAGTCCTCAAAGGATTTGCTCACCTACGCTTCTTACACCTCAACAACCTCACTCAAACAAAGACGAAAAGATGGTTTCCTCCTTCAAAAAAAACCCTGTCTATTCTTGACCTACACTGACTTCCTCTAAAATAGGTGAACCCCAGGTGGCCACCCGCCGGCTTATAAAAAGAAAAGGCTTAAATGCTATGTACACCTTTGGGGGCAGGTTTTTTATTATTATTATTGCATTGTACTTATTTTGAGCTAAAAATCATTTTTTTCAATTGGTCTTTATTAAAAATATGGAATCCTTTTTTGTGCACATAGCCAAGATGCTCTACTAGCTGCCTGTAGCTTTTCTGTCTTTTTCGTCATCTGTGGAGCAGACAGACTTCTTATGTCTGCTCTCTGGCCATATAAAAACTAATTTTAGTTCAGTTCTTATCTTACTGATAAGAAAGTGGCTTAAATAAGTGTTTATGACCTCTTAGTAGTTTAGAGATAAGGTTTATTAGATGACGGCACAAAGTGTAAGTAAAAGTACCAATCGCATCACACAGTTAGAAAAACAGTTAACACTTGAATTGAGCCAAAAATTAGTAAAATGCAATCATAAACAAAAATTGCATCCAAAGGTGTACATAGCCTTTAACTCTCATGAATAGACATATATAGTTTGTGGACCATAGATTTTAATGAGGCGAAATTTCCTGTCCCCTCATAAGAACATCCAGTATCAAACACCTCCCCATTTGTAGTTCAATTACTCGTCGGCATTTTACCGATGTGGTGCAAAGAACCACCACCCCGTCATATGGCTCAGCCGCAAGAAACCAAGAGGAAGTGCCTCATCTCCATTCCTTTTTCGCTTTGTGAATGGCCGCCAAATCTGGCAGCGTAGTCTCTTGCAAAAATAAAACATCAGCTTCAAGGCGGAAGAAAAAAAATCAAAGGCTGCAAATCTAGCCGCATCTGTCTTAATACTGGCAACATTAATTTTTTTACCCTCACAGGGTTGTCCTTTAGAGTGGTACGACCCCTCTTGAGAGAGACAGTGGTATCTATATCATTTGACACCACCGATGGTGGTGGGTAAAGACCATAAGCTCTTTCCCTCTACAGTAATGGTGCTCTCCCCTCCAGGAATCGCCGCTGCAAGTCACCATTACTGGGCCCTGACAGTGAGGAGGACAATGAGGACAGCCCCCCACTACCTCACCCTTAACATTTGCCACAAGGGCCACGCTAGGCCCTACTGGAGAGGCCACACTAGGTCCAGCAGCCACTTTTGCATTGACTAGCTAACACCCAATTTCATCCCCCCAGCTGGACCTGCTGCGACAGTCCCTACATCACTCTGCTTGGCGGCTGCATTTTCAGCAGCTGCACTCACATTCAGCTCTCCCACATAAACCACCGGGCCAGCTCGGACCCCAGCTTTTCCAGCTGGATTTTCATTGCCAACCTTAACATTATTTTAATTCACATTAACTTGCGCTGTATGTGTAGTTGAGCCTTGACTACAATCCGCTTTGCTTCCTCCCAGTGCTAAAAGCAGACTGAACAGACCAAGAGGACCAGCACGCTGTGGAACCACTGCTCCCATCAGCAGCACTGGACTCAGACACAGTACTGGCTGTAGACCCGCCCCCTCCCTCCCTGCCTGCAGGCGCACTCCCACGCACATCCATGGGAATGCCCACAGACACACCCACCACTTCCTGTCCACCGTCTCTCACCGCCAACTTGCGGGCACAGACAGGAGGAGTAGCAGGGCCAAAATGGGCAGCGGAGGTAGCGGGAACAGCAGGAGAGATAGCGGCAACCCCGTCACACCGCCGCACACCAACGGAGCACTTTTCCAGCACTAACAGGGCCGTATGCGTGGGCAGGGCTACACGTACCACCGACATGTCCCTCTCACAATAGATGCCTTCCTGTTTGACTTCCCGGCTGATCCGTCGCCTATGACATCCTTGCTACTGCAAGCGAGGACGGTGTCCTGCACCGTCTTTCCTTTAATTATCTCCTCCTCCTGCGTTTCAGTTCCACAGCAGAGACTGGGCTAGGGAGGGTGGCGGGCTCTGCGCTAAAGGTTATTGGTAGTGTTGAGTGAACTTTTGTTTTCAAGTTCGGTATACAAGGTTCAGGTTCGGGATATCTAAAAATTCCCTTATGGATTCCAGTACCAGAATCCATAACAAAATTCTTAGATGACCCGAACCTGATATGCCTAACTTGAAAATAGGAGTTCACTCAACACTAGTTACTGGCAAATTCTGATACTACTGAAAGTGCTTTTTCTGCACCCAGCAGTCATTTTCAGTCCAGCTTGGCCTACATGGGGCACTTTTAACATTTAGCGGAAGATGGACAGGATTCTAAGACCATATATTAGCTACAGTGGGGAAAAAAGTATTTAGTCAACCCTTAAAAAGATGAGAGAAGCCTGCAATTGACATCATAGGTAGACCTCAACTATGAGAGACAAAATGAGAAAACAAATCCAGAAAATCACATTGTCTGATTTTAAAGAATTTATTTGCAAATTATGGTGGAAAATAAATATTTGGTCACCTACAAAAAAGCAAGATTTCTGGCTCTCACAGACCTGTAACTTCTTCTTTAAGAGGCTCATCTGTCCTCCACTCATTACCTGTAGTAATGGCACCTGTTTGAACTTGTTATCAGTATAAAAGACACCTGTCCACAACCTCAAACAGTCACACTGCAAACTCCACTATGGTGAAGACCAAAGAGCTTTCGAAGGACACCAGAAACAAAATTGTAGACCTGCACCAGGCTGGGAAGACAATCTGCAATAGGCAAGCAGCTTGGTGTGAAGAAATCAACTGTGGGAGCAATAATTAGAAAATGGAAGACATACAAGACCACTTATAATCTCCCATGATCAGGAGCTCCACCCAAGATCTCACCCCATGGGGTCAAAATGATCACAAGAACGGTGAGCAAAAATCCCAGAACCACACGGGGGGACCTAGTGAATGACCTGCAGAAAGCTGGGACCAACGTAACAAAGGATGCCGTCAGTAATACACTACGCCAGGGACTCAGATGCTGCAGTGTCAGACGTGTCCCCCTGCTTAAGCCAGTACATATCTGGGTCTGTCTAAAAGTTGCTAGAGAGCATTTGGATGTTCCAGAAGAGTATTGGGAGAATGTCATATGGTCAGATGAAACCAAAGTAGAACTGTTTGGTAGAAACACAACTCGTCGTGTTCGGAGGAGTGTGAATGCTGAGTTGCATCCAAAGAACACCATACCTACTGTGAAGCATGGGGGTGGCAACATCATTCTTTGGGGCTGTTTCTCTGCAAAGTGACCAGGACGACTGATCCATGTACATGAAAGAATGAATGGGGCCATGTATTGTGAGATTTTGAGTGCAAACCTTCCATCAGCAAGGGCATTGAAGATGAAACGTGGCTGGGTCTTTCCGCATGACAATGATCCCAAGCACACTGCCAGAGCAACGAAAGAGTGGCTTCATAAGAAGCATTTCAAGGTCCTGGAGTGGCCTAGCCAGTCTCCAGATCTCAACCCCATAGAAAACCTTTGGAGGGAGTTGAAAGTCCATGTTGCCAAGCGACAGCCCCAAAACATCACTGCTCTAGAGAAGATCTGCATGGAGGAATGGGCTAACATACCAGCAACAGTGTGTACCAACTAGAGATGAGCGAATCTATTCGCCGATTCGTTGATACGTATAGAATCTTGGAAATTTTCAGCTGCAAAGCTAATTAGAATATTTGGAGATTCGCTCCATTGAGATTCAAAAATGTTCCTAAGGCTTTCTACGCATTCGCTACGTACTTGTCCGATAAATTGTACGCTAATGCTACATATAAGTTACTCTATACGCTGTTGCATACGAATTCAATTACTTAGCGAATTTTTACTGTTAGTTCGTTATTCGTGTGCAAAAGCCCGGGAAGAAAGCGGTCACCTGACCTAGTGGGCAGGGCTTGCTCTGATTGGCTCAGGCTCGGTCAGCCAGTGACGCATCACTTCTGCTGCGACTGCTGAGACAAGCAGAAGCACTGTGTGTGAAGTTCCTAAAGACTGAGACCTGTGTTGTTGAAATTGGGGTGTAATTGTTCTGGGAATCCATATTACACATCAGGGATACTGCAGGGCAAGTGTAGGGCAAGTGCAGGGCTAGTAATTAATCAGGCAGGGAGAGAGAAACAGGGAGAGAGACAGGGACAAAGACAAAGACCATCTGCAGGGCCACAGAGTCAAGTGAAAACATCTGGAATGGATAAGCAGAAGGGGTCCAGTTCCAGCCAGACCTCGAGCTCTAAAAAAAAGGAGAAGGTGGCACAGGTCAGCAGTGCCAAAGGACGTGTAGCCGGAGCTTCTACTTGTAGTATTCGCAATAATTGGCCGGTGTTCCACTGGGCTAACCCACCAAGGTGCAAAATTGTAGTGGAGGATAAAGTGGATGAGGTAGCGGAGTGGATGGCACGCTCATCTCAGTCTCAGCCGGATAATCTGCTGTCATCTGCTGATACAGTATCCATATGTAGCCAGGGGTCAGACTCAAAGCGTTCCTCCTGCTTCACCATTCCTCTCCAGCAAAGCCCGTCATTTTCGTATGCAATTTGTACGCTCATGCATATGTGTTCAAAGAAGTTGCGTACCTTTTAAAACTGAACGTTCGTTATTAGTTCGCAAATGTTCACAAAACGACACATAATAACGTATGATTTGTACGCAGATTTGTCGAATAGATTCATAGAATATACAAATATTATAAAAAGTTCAACGAATGTTCGGCGAATAAAATTTTTAATGATTCGCTCATCTCTAGTGCCAACCTTGTGAAGACTTACAGAAAACGTTTGACCTCTGTCATTGCCAACAAAGGATATAGTAATAAGTATTGAGATGAACTTTTGTTATTGACCAAATAATTATTTTCCACCATAATGTGCAAATAAATTCTTTAAAAATCAGACAATGTGATTTTCTGGATTAGTTTTCTCATTTTGTCTCTCATAGTTGAGGTCTACCTATGATGTCAATTACAGGCCTCTCTCATCTTTTTAAGTGGGAGAACTTGCACAATTGGTGGCTGACTAAATACTTTTTTTCCCCACTGTATGCGTCAGTGTATTTTTATGAGGTAGTAATATACAGTGGTAATTGGGAATCCAACCTACAAAAAGTGCAAGCTGTAGTGGATTCACTAAGACAGGCAGGTCTCACAGCAAACCCGAAAAAGTGTGCCATTGGCTTGGAAGAAGCCAAGTATTTGGACTACATCATTGTATACTCAAACCACAGCTAAACAAAACTGAAGCAATACAAAACTGGCCTAGACCTCTTAACTTAAGTGAGGGCTTTTCTGGGAATTGCAGGGTATTATATAAGATTTATCCCCAATTTTGCATCTATTGTGGTTCCATTGACAGACAGTACTAAAGGGAAGCGTTCTGTGATGATAAAGTGGACCCCACAGGCCGAGAGAGCGTTACAGTCCCTGAAACAAGCCCTGTGTTCCCAGCCTGTACTGGTATGTCCGGATTTTCAAAAACCCTTCTCGGTGCAAACTGATGCTTCAGATGCAGGGTTAGGAGCAGTATTGTCCAAAGTAATTGGGACAATGGGGAAGAACCTCTTGTCTTATACATAAGTCGAAAGCTGAATGACCATGAGAAGAGGTATGCCACCGTGGAGAAAGGGGCTTTGGCTGTTAAGTGGGCCCTTGACTATCTCATGCACCTCTGAAGTGGATGCAGAATAACAAGGAAAAGAATAGTAGGGTGACCAGGTGGTTTCTGTCCCTCCAGTCTTTTAGGTTCACAGTACATCACCGAGCAGGCAGCCTCCAAGGAAATGGATAGTTTGTGCAAGGGGGAGGGGGTGTATGTGGTGTCTCACATGGTGAAGTATATGGTATTTGAGAGGGTGAAGTAATTGAGTGTTTCTATGTGTCTCCCAGATTCCTAACACATGCTGAGGAAAGCTATTTAGGAAAGGGTTAAACCTCTAGCCTCGGTCCTGATTAGGTCCACCTAGCAAGGTGCTATTTAACAACGCTGCCCAGTTCCCTGGCCTGGGGAAATGGAGAAGCCACATCTCTGAGAGACTCTGAATGTCCTATGCAAGGAAACTTCAAGTATCACAGGTTGCTGTACAGACTGTGTGTTTATTGGGTTGGACTGAGGATAACTCAGCTACGTCTTAGAGAGGGGCCTAATGTTTAGAGAGAGCCTGGACAAGGCTAGGTGTTTTGTTTATGAATTTGTTTTATGCAACCTGTGGAAATAAACTGGCAGGATGTCTGTTTAAACGCTCTTCTGTCTCCTTTGTGTGCAATAGACTGACTATCAGCCCTACTAGTGTTGAGCTAACTTGTGTTTCAAGTTCGGCGTACAAGGTTAGGGTTATCTAAGAATTCTGTTATGGATTCCACTACCACGGACCATAACTTATGGTCTGTGGTAGCGGAATCCATAACGGAATTCTTAGATAACCTGAAACTTGTACGCCGAACTTGAAACACAAGTTCATTCATCCCTACCCCCACCTTTCGCCCCTGGAAAGGTGAGCTCGCAAGATGTGTTGTCATAAGTTTATTTTAAGATGCGGCAATACCTTATACCAGTTTTTTGTTTGTTTACATATTTTTATATGTAAAATTGGGAAAGGGAGTGATTTTAAACTTTTAACTTTACCATGGCAACCATAGTTAGCTTCAAAATCATCCAGGCCGCCATGTTAACTGATCCCTCTGCCTTACCTCACCGCATCCCTCTGCCTTACCTCACAAAAGGTGCGATTGGTGTTGATTGCGGCATCTGAGGGTTTAAATGATGGGGTTCGGCGAATTCCCCATTCCCCATCATTGTGGCCGGGTGTCTGCTGTATGATACAGTCGTCACCTGTGCGTATGGGGCAGGCTCACTGCAACAACCTGCTCCATACATTCCCTCAGCCACCTTGACATACGGGTATGTCATGGTGGTTGAAGGGGTTAGATACTGTTACTGTCACTGCTGCTGCAGACACAGATTTGTGATGAATTATTTTGTAGCTAATCAAATTTCTTGTCAAACCTCGGCGAATTGGCCAAATCAAATTTTTCCAAAGTTTGTTCATCTCTATTTATTACCATTAGGATTTACAAACCAATTGATGGATATAAAGGAATTTTACTACCGTATTTTTCTACCCCAAAAGTGGGGAAAATGCCCTACACCTTATATGGTAAATGCTAATCAGTGCTTCCATTATGGAAGCGCTCATAAGCACCGGAGGACCGGGAAGCAATGAAGGATCTGTACTCACTGCTTCCTGGTCCTCTGCTCAGCTGTGCAGGGCTGCGCACATTGTGAGGGCGCTCTTTGACCTCACACTGTGCGTGCCAGTTAACAGTACGGCCGGCATCAGGAGGAAGCAGAGCGCGAGCGGTGAGGAGCGGCGGCGTCCAGGAGCAGGAGAGGTAAGTGGTTTATTTATTTTATAAAACAGGAGGCAAAGGGGGCTGATATAAAGTGGCTCGGGGCTGGTGAGAGGAAATGGGGGGCGCATATAATGCTGCTGGGGGCTCATATAATGCTGCTGGTGGCTGATTTAAGGCTGCTTGGGGCTAATGAGAGGCGCTGTGGGCTGATGAAAGGCGCTGGGGGCTGATGAGAGGTGCTGGGGGCTGATGAGATGCACTGGGAGCTGATGAGAGGCATATGGGGGATGATAAAAGGCATGGGGCTTTTATCTGAGATCTGATTGGGGGTCATTCACATTGGGGTCTGATTGGGGGTCTGATCTGAGGTCTTATTGGGTTCTTATTAACATTGGGGTTCTTACTGGGGCTGTCAGCTGAGGTCTGATTAACATTGAGCGTCTGATTGGTGATCTGACCAGAGGTTTTATGAAAAATATTTTTTTCTTATTGTCCTCCTCTGAAACCTAGGTGCATCTTATGGGCCGGTGTGTCTTATAGGGCTAAAAATACGGTATATCTAAAATAAATTACATTGTCAAAATAGATTCTATACCTTTAACATATTGCATGTTTTAATAAAGCACATAATTTAATGGTGTTATGTGCTATATTCTGCCTTTTTTACATACGCTGCTGCAGCTTTTTCACTTCTACATAGCAAGGTTATGAAGAATTGCATAATAGCTTGTCTTCTCCATATAGGTTTTGTATAGTTTAAAGCATGCATGTCTTTATTTAGCCATTGCTTACCTTGTATTTCAGCATCATAAGACCTTGGCGTGATAATTCTCCAATGTGCAAATAAAAATGACATCTATTCAATATATCTATTATAATGCTAACTTTAAAAGTTCAGTTTACAGAACTCATCTATGCTGCATTGTTGGAATGAATACAATAATGAGTTTACTGTACATCCAACATGACGTGCCAGTCATTCATGCTTGCTCATATGGGAGGTCATGTATATAAATGAAGTTTTGTTATTTCTCTACAATAATAGAAATTATATTGTAATAATATTTTCATTGATACTTGTCAAGGATATGTTTATTCAAATATACTAGATACCGTATTTTTCGCTTTATAAGACGCACCTGAAGATAAGACGCACCCCAGATTTTAGAGTAGGAAAATAAGAAAAAAATATTTTTCATCAGACCACATATCTGACCCCCCATAAATTTCAGGACATCACATCAGGCCCCCATCAGACCTCAGATGAGCCCAGCGTTCCCCCATCAGACCTCAGATCAGCCCAGCGTTCCCCCATCAGACCTCAGATCAGCCCAGCGTTCCCCCATCAGACCTCAGATCAGCCCAGCGTTCCCCCACCTCAGATCAGCCAGCGTCCCATCAGACCTCAGATCAGCCCAGCGTAACCCATCAGACCTCAGACCAGCCCAGCGTAACCCCTCAGACCAGCCCACAGTGCCCCCATGAGACCACTCTGTGCCCCCATCAGACCTCAGACCAGCCCACAGTGCCCCCATTAGACCACTCTGTGCCCCCATCAGACCTCAGACCAGCTCACAGTGCCCCCATTAGACCACTCTGTGCCCCCATCAGACCTCAGACCAGCTCAGTGCTCCATTAGACCACTCTGTGCCCCCATCAGACCTCAGACCATCTCACAGCGCCCCCATGAGACCAATCTGTGCCCCCATCAGACCTCAGATCAGCTCACAGTGCCCCCATTAGACCACTTTGTGCCCCATCAGACCTCAGAACAGCTCACAGTGCCCCCATTAGACCAATCTGTGCCCCCATCAGACCTCAGACCAGCTCACAGTGCCCCCATTAGACCACTTTGTGCCCCATCAGACCTCAGAACAGCTCACAGTGCCCCCATTAGACCAATCTGTGCCCCCATCAGACCTCAGACCAGCTCACAGTGCCCCCATTAGACCACTCTGTGCCCCCATCAGACCTCAGACCAGCTCACAGTGCCCCCAGTAGACCACTCTGTGCCCCCATCAGACCTCAGATCAGCCCAGCGTGCCCCATAACAATAAAACAAAAAACTTCACTTACCTGTCCAGCGCCCCGGCTCCGCTCCGGCGCTACTTAGGCTTTCCAGCCCGACGCTGCACTGTCACCTGACTGCTTGCAGCGTCAGGTCATAGTGCGCGCACTACGTCCTACTTCCCCCTACTTTTGGGGGAAAAAAAGTGCGTCTTATAAAGCGAAAAATACGGTATATTCTTTCTCTATTAACATTAGAGATGAGTATATTTCTTGAGTGAATTGAATCGGGTCCGATTCTAATGAATTGGTTAAAAAATTTGATCTGAGTATAAATAAACTTGATCCGAATATAAACTGCATCGATTGACCTGAAAATTGGTGAATGACACTCTGAGGTCTCCTAGGACTCTTTTATTTTATCTCTTTTTTCTTTTTCTTTTCAATTTTTTTTCTCTCTCCCTTACCCTTTTACGCTCTTTAACAAAAAGACAGGAATAGTAAATGTCAGAGTAAGAGTGACATATATTGCTATGGGTATGCATTAGAGATGAGCGAGCACTAAAATGCTCGGGTGCTCGTTATTCGAGTCGAACTTTTCCCGATGCTCGGGTGCTCGTTTCGAATAACGAACCCCATTGAAGTCAATGGGAGACTCGAGCATTTTTTGCAGGGGACCAAGGCTCTGCCTAGGAAAGGCTGGGTGAAAACCTGGAAACCTCAGAAAATGATGGAAACACCACGGAAATGGACAGGAAACAGCAGGGGCAGCATGCATGGATGCCTCTGAGGCTGCCTAATCCCACCATTACCCCAAATTCCCCTAGTGGGGCATGTGTGGTATCGATTCTTCTCAGTTTAAAATTGTATACGTCCCCTATCTTGGGACCATATATTTCATGGATTTTTCGAACACGGAAAAGGAAAAAGAGCTTGCTCTGGCCAGGGGAGTGTCTTTTCTACTGCAGCTAAGGGGACGTGTCCATGCTCTGCCTATCACAGGTCAGGAGGCAATTAAAAGAGGAACAAACAAAAATCAGTATAATATCTAATACGTCCCCTATCCGGGTAAATTGTTTGGAGAAAGGGCCTGTAGGTGGGGGGCAGGCTGGGGGGAAGGAGGTTGAGCTGGAAGAGCCAGAGGAGTGCCCCTGGGCTAGCGTGTGTGGTGGTGACAACACCCGGATGGATTTGGAAAAACTGTAGCATCAACCGGTACGGTATGTATTCTTCTGAGTTTAATACCGTATACGGCACCTATCCGGAAAAATAGTTTGGAGAGAGAGAGAGAGAAAGAGAGGAAAAAGACATGGAGTATGGAGCAATTACACTGAAACTATTAGATTAGGCAGACTTGGTCTGCTTAATTGCAACCCAGACAAATGAGAGAAAGAGAGGAAAATGACGTATTTTTAAAAGTGACGTTCAGTATAGATCAGGGGTGCACAACGTTTTCTGGGTGGGGGCCACATTGTCCGAATGAACCAATGTCAAGGGCCGAAAATAAAATTTAAAGGGGTGTTAACAACTGAAATACTGTATTTATGGCAGATTGAACACACAGTGTATACCATTACTGTCTAGTTACAGTTCCAGGAGTCCCATCTAATGGGAGAAATACATGAAAAATGCATGTGAGCAGCCACAAAACATGGACATACATGTCTGTTACCAGATGGATGGGGCCACACAGAATGGTATCAAGGGCCGCATGTTGTGCACCCCTGGTATAGATCAAGTGTGGTATGTGTTCTATGTATACTACTGAGTTTAATACCGTATATGGCAGCTATCCGGAAAAATAGTTTGGAGAGAGAGAAAGATAGGAAAAAATTGTTTGGAGAGAGGGCCTGTAGGTGGGGGGGCAGGCTGGGGGGAAGGAGGTTGATCTGGAAGAGCAAGAGGAGTGCCCCCTGGGCTAGCGTGTGTGGTGGTGACAACAGCCAGATGTAGTTAGAATGACGACGCAGGACCCCAACTTAAAAATTTAGCATCAACCGGTACAGTTGTAAATTATGAGCTCGATCAAGTGTGGCATGACTTTTTAGATGGAGATTGCATGTGGTCACGTACTCCCTGGAACCCCATAGTCACCCCTTCTCTGATGTGCTACCCCAGAACATTCTCTGCCCCAATTAGCAAGACCTTTTGCAGTCTCCGTGTGCTGACAGTGGGGATTTACCAGTGTTGTCTGAGGAGGTGGTGGACAATGGCGAGACACAGGTGTTGGGTGGTGAGGTAGTTGTATGGGAAGCAAGTTACAGTGGGGACTTCTTGGGGGGACTTTCTCATGATGGGACAGATAAAACATGGGTGGATCAGGCACAGGAACAGATCAATTTTTTTTTTGTGTTTATTTAACTTTTATTTAGCACAAATAACCACAGAGATATTTATTCGTTATCTTCGCTGCGCAGTCTGGCGTTGGGGTTCGTCACTTTGATGGCGAGCTGTGCCGCTCTCTCCACAATGGTCTTTAGGTTCTTTGAGGAGACGTTGTGGGCGATTTCTGCACAGAAGGACTTGTTGCTCATCAACAGAACCTCGAGCTCCTTGACATTGTGGACCAGGAATTTGCGGAACCCTGTGGGCAGCATGTGTTTGGTCTTCTTGTTGCTACCGTATCCAATGTTGGGCAATATAGATACGAAGGTAATATTATTTTTCACACCTCTCCCAAAAAAAAAAAAAAAATTTACGCAGTTTGCGCAAATAAAACTGGAAACTGGAACTGGAGAGAGGGCCTGTAGGTGGACCTCTGGAAAAATTGTTTGGAGAGAGGGCCTGTAGGTGGACCTCCGGAAAAATTGTTTGGAGAGAGGGCCTGTAGGTGGACCTCCGGAAAAATTGTTTGGAGAGAGGGCCTGTAGGTGGACCCGCCCTGACAACACGCCAGCGGCAGGGCAGGCCAGAACCTCCAAAGCGTACAGCGCCAGTTCAGGCAACGTGTCCAGCTTTGAAACCCAGTAGTTGTATGGAGCAGAGTGATCGCTACGGACGTTGGTATGGTCAGCTAGGTACTCCCTCACCATCTTTCTGTATAGCTCCCCCCTACTCTGCCTAGACTGGGGACAGGTGACAGTGTCTTGCTGGGGTGACATAAAACTGGCAAAGGCCTTGGAGAGCTTTCCCCTGCCAGTGCTGGACAAGCTGCCTGCTCGGCTCCTCTCCCCCGCTACTTGGCCCACAGAACCATGCCCTCTGCCGCTAGCGGCGTCAGATGGGAAGAATTGTTTCAGCTTGTGCACCAGGGCCTGTTGATATCTATTCACTCTCATACTCCTTTCCTCTGCAGGGATGAGAGTGGAAAGGTTCTGCTTGTACCGTGGGTCCAGGATAGTGAACACCCAGTAATCGGTGTTTGAAAAAATTCTTCTAACGCGAGGGTCACAGGATAGGCAGCCTAACATGAAGTCTGCTATGTGCGCCAGAGTCCCAACACGCAAGAATTCCCTCTCCACACTGGCCTGACTCTCCATTTCCTCCTCCTCCTCCTCCAAGTCCTCCTCTTCAGCCCATACACGCTCAAGAGTTAAGGACTGAGCACTGGTACCCTCTACTGTCTCGCCAACATTCTCCTCCTCTTCCTCCTCATCCTCATCCCCCTCCTCTGATACGCGCTGAGAAACAGACCAGAGGGTGCTCTGGCTATCAAGCGACGTATCTTCCTCCACCGTCTCTTGTGACAAGCGCAAAGCATCCGACTTGATGCTGAGCAGTGAGTTTTTCAACAGGCAAAGCAGCGGGACGGTGAGGCTGATAATGGCGGCATCGCCGCTGACCATCTGTGTTGACTCCTCAAAGTTGCTCAACACCTGGCAGATATCAGACATCCACGTCCACTCCTCATTGTAGACTTGAGGAATCTGACTGACCTGACTACCAGTTCTGGTGGAAGTTGACATCTGGCAGTCTACAATCGCTCTGCGCTGCTGGTAAACTCTGGATAACATGTTTAATGTCGAATTCCATCTCGTGGGCACGTCGCACAACAGTCGGTGAGCGGGCAGTTGTAGGCGGCGCTGCGCTGCCCTGAGAGTGGCAACATCTGTGGTCGACTTGTGGAAATGCGCACAGATGCGGCGCACCTTGGTGAGCAAATCAGACAGATTGGGGTATGTCTTGAGGAACTGCTGAACTATAAGATTGAACACGTGGGCCAGGCATGGCACATGTGTCAGTCTGCCGAGTTGCAGAGCCGCCACCAGGTTACGCCTGTTGTCACACACAACCATGCCTGGCTTGAGTTTCAGTGGTGCCAGCCACACATCGGTCTGCGCCGTGATGCCCTGTAACAGCTCTTGGGCGGTGTGCCTTTTGTCACCTAAGCTCAGCAGTTTGAGCACCGCCTGCTGGCGCTTACCCACGGCACTGCTGCTGCGCCTAGAGCTACCGACTGAAGGCGCCGTGCTCACGGATGGTAATTCGGTGGAGGAGGAGGGGTCGGAGGAGGCATAGTACGTCTGAGAGACCGTAACCCAGGTAGGCCCCGCAATCATCGGTGTGGGCAGTACATGAGCGGCCCCAGGGTCATTCTCGGTCCCAGCCTCCACCAAGTTAACCCAATGTGCCGTCAGTGAGATATAGTGTCCCTGCCCGGCAGCACTTGTCCACGTGTCCGTGGTTAGGTGGACCTTCTCAGAAACAGCGTTGGTCAGGGCACGGATGATGTTCTGTGACACGTGCTGGTGTAGGGCTGGGACGGCACATCGGGAAAATTAGTGGCAGCTGGGGACCGAATACCGAGGGGCAGCCACCGCCATGAGATTGCGAAAGGCCTCGGTCTCTACCAGCCTATAGGGCAGAATCTCCAAGCTTAGCAATTTGG
>ONZH01006402.1:0-16226 GCA_900303285.1 Rhinella marina | reverse complement strand
GAGCGCACAAGCGCCGCACTTTCACCAGTAGCTCTGCCAGGTTGGGGTAAGTCTTTAGAAATTTTTGGACTACCAGATTAAAAACGTGGGCCAGGCATGGTACGTGATTGAGTTCGGCAAGCTCCAGAGCCGCCACCAGGTTACGGCCGTTATCGCACACGACCATGCCTGGTCCTAGCTGCAGCGGCGACAGCCACATCTCCGTCTGCTGCAATATGGCGTCCCTCACCTCTGGGGCGCTGTGCTTCCTGTCGCCCAAGCTGATGAGCTTAAGCACCGCCTGCTGACGTCTCCCGCGCCAGTGCTGCAACGCTTCCAGCTAGCGGCTGAGGGCGATGTTAAGGCAGAGGAGGAGGAGGAGGAGGAAGAGGAGGGGGGTTTATCAGAACCCCTGCTGGCAATCTTGGGCGGGGGTGGTAGGTAGGCCGTCTCTCTTTGCAACCCCGTCCCCGCTTCCACAACATTCACCCAGTGTGCCGTCAAAGAGATGTATCGTCCCTGGCCGCAAGCGCTTGTCCACGAATCGGTGGTCAAGTGGACCTTTGCGCTGACTGCGTACCTCAGGGCCCGCCTGATGTTACGCGACACGTGCTGGTGCAGGGCGGGGACGGCACTCCGGGAAAAGTAGTGGCGGCTGGGGACGGAATAGCGAGGTGCGGCAGCCGCCATCAGGTCGCAGAAGGCCTGCGTCTCCACAAGCCTAAACGGCAACATCTCCAGGGCCAGCAGTTTGGAGATGTGGCAGTTTAAGGCTTGGGCTTGGGGGTGACTCGAGGCGTACTTCCGCCTGCGGTCGAACGCCTGCGAGATGGACAGTTGATGGGATGAGGAGTGTGAAGGTGCAGGCGAAGATGAGGGGGAAGGGGAGGCAGCAGGAGAAGGCCCCAAAGTAGTCGAGGCAGATGTGGAGGTGTCCTGGCTGGAGGTCTGGACCGCAGTGGCAGCACACAACAAAGGGGAAGAGGCAGTGGCAGGAAGACCTGGCACAGGTTGTATTGCGTTTGCT
This sequence comes from Rhinella marina, assembly GCA_900303285.1. Lineage (NCBI taxonomy): Eukaryota > Metazoa > Chordata > Amphibia > Anura > Bufonidae > Rhinella > Rhinella marina. The sequence goes on along the minus strand of ONZH01006402.1, from coordinate 15,220 downwards.
CTCTCCCACTCAGCCCAGTGCTTGACTTCCAAGTGACGCCGCATGCCTGAGGTGGTCATATTGCTCTTCTCAGAGCCCCTACTCAGTTTTGAGTGGCAGAGTGTGCAAACCGCGCTCAGTTTGTCATCCGCACAAACATTAAAAAACCTCCACACCACAGAAGTACGAGGCCTCGATGGGGGAGCTTTGCGCGACTGCCTGCTGCCGGGAACAGCTTCGGCCCTGCTGGCTGTGGCCTCGCTTCTCTGTCTGGACTGTCCTCTGCCTCTGGACATCCCTCTGCCTCTGGACATCCCTCTGCCTCTGGACATCCCTCTGCCTCTTGCTGCCTTTTTCGGTGCTGCGCAGACCACCACCTCTCCACTGCTTTCCCCGCTGGACATCACCCCTGGCCAAGTGGGGTCGGTCATTTCGTCATCCACCACCTCCTCTTCCACTTCCTCACTCTGCTCCTCCTCCTGCCCACTGGACATTCCAACAGCCTCCCTTGATGGCAACTGCGTCTCATCATCATCATCGCTCATGATAACAGATGCTGGTTCAGGGTCCACATCAGCAGGAGATGGCGAATACTCAAGTGGTTGGGCTTCACTACAAACAAATTCCTCTGGTAGCTCCAGGGATTCTTCCGGCACATCTAAAAAAGGACCCGAAAAGAGCTCCTGGGAGGGGTCAAGGGTGGGATGACTCTGTTGGCCAGGTGTGGAGGAAGGAGGGTCAGAGTGAGACTGTGTGGATGACTGGCTGGTGGACAACTGTGTGGAAGCGTTATCGGCTATCCATTGCACCACCTGTTCACACTGCTCAGGCCTCAACAGCGGTGTAACCCGCCCCCTGCTTAACTGTCCCATAAAGGCAGGGATTCTGGATGAGCGGAATCCTGGCTGCCCCTCACCAGCACGCATTGTATCCCCACTGGCTTCAACAAGGCCCCCAACAGCATTTCCGCGTCCTCGTCCACGTCCACGTCCGATTCCGCTAGCCCTCCGAATTTTTTTTTTTTGTTACAATATTTGGCGTACACAGCCGTATACTACCAGGTCAGACGGTGTGTATTAACACCACGTATATAAATGAGTTTTGCAGGCACGCAGAACGCACAGTACAGGTGCCAAATAAAAGGACTTTTTTTTAAATATGTCTGATTACACAGCCGTGTACTAACAGGTCAGACGGTGGGTATTAACAGCACGTATATAAAAGAGTTTTGCAGGCACGCAGAACGCACAGTACAGGTGCCAAATAAAAGGACTTTTTTTTAAATATGTCTGATTACACAGCCGTGTACTAACAGGTCAGACGGTGGGTATTAACAGCACGTATATAAAAGAGTTTTGCAGGCACGCAGAACGCACAGTATAGGTGCCAAATAAAAGGACTTTTTTTTAAATATGTCTGATTACACAGCCGTGTACTAACAGGTCAGACGGTGGGTATTAACAGCATGTATATAAAAGAGTTTTGCAGGCACGCAGAACGCACAATACAGGTGCCAAATAAAAGGCCTTTTTTTTAAATATGTCTGATTACACAGCCGTGTACTAACAGGTCAGACGGTGGGTATTAACAGCACGTATATAAAAGAGTTTTGCAGGCACGCAGAACGCACAGTACAGGTGCCAAATAAAAGGACTTTTTTTTAAATATGTCTGATTACACAGCCGTGTACTAACAGGTCAGACGGTGGGTATTAACAGCACGTATATAAAAGAGTTTTGCAGGCACGCAGAACGCACAATACAGGTGCCAAATAAAAGGCCTTTTTTTTAAATATGTCTGATTACACAGCCGTGTACTAACAGGTCAGACGGTGCGTATTAACAGCACGTATATAAAAGAGTTTTGCAGGCACGCAGAACGCACAATACAGGTGCCAAATAACAGGACTTTTTTTTAAATATGTCTGAGTACACAGCCGTGTACTAACAGGTCAGATGGTGGGTATTTACACCTGGTATACAAAAAGGGTATTGCAGGCACACAGAACCCAGAACACTAGAGCCAAAGAAACTGTATTTAAAAAAAAAAATGTACACAGCCGTATACTGCCAGAAGATCAGATGGTGCATATACACACTAGGTATATAACAGGGTTTTGCAGCCAAAACGAACGCAGAACAGTAGTGCCAAATATAGTTTGGTATGTAGCAGAGCACCTAATACACCACTAATGCCTCTCTCTGTCCGTACTCCAGCAGCTATCCCTGAATACAGCAGCCGTTCTCTGCAGAGTGTATATAGTAGTAAAGCTATCACTGTACTGCACTATAGTAGCCCTGATAAGGGCTTTTAATCACGCTCCTGCCTGTCCAACAGCTAAAACCTATCTCTCCCTTCTCCAGCCTCTGTCCCTGACTAAGTTCACGCAGCATACGCGAACGAGCAGGAAGACCTGAGTTATTAATATTCGAGGTCACGTGGTTTTTCCAGCCAATCCATGTAGACGCCGTTTTCGCGCTGCCAGCGTGCTCCGCGGGCCTGTCATACCCTGCATGGTGGTTGGTGGAAAAAGAGCGCCAGGGAAGGTGGGAGGGGAAACGAATTCTAAGTGCGCCATCGCCGTTATACTCGATCGAAATCGAGTATGCCGAATAGCGTAGTATTCGATCGAATACCGGCTCGATCGAACACTACTCGCTCATCTCTACTTATAATGTAATAATGCAATTTTTAAAGTGAAACATGTTTGAACTACAAGCTCTGACGCAATGATATCAGCCCTTCACTAACACTTGTGTGTGACAATTCAATATTTTTGCAGTAATGAGAAACGTTTATTGAAATAGACACCGCTATGCAATTAATGCCTTCTCTTACACGGTTATAATGTGACATACATATGCTGCTTTTAAACCCTATATGCTGTCTAATAGCGATCTTCCGCTGGCAAACTACTAGACAGTATAGGGACGAGCGATGGCATAGCTATCACACTCACCTATGCTGTGGAGGAAATTGCTGTATGTAACACCCTTTGTTTACACCACACCTACTGTATATACAGCCCACTTCTATTGTCTAAATAGCAATAACTGTGTTGTATGACCCCCTTCACTCAATCATTATCCCAAATCACGTACTTATCCTGCCAGTAAAAATCTCTGGAACATTTCTTCTAAATCCCTGTTGATTCCAGAATCCTCTCTGTCTGACCAGAAACCTCTAGGGACTGTGATTGCTAACCTCCAGCGCTCAAGCTGTGGTAAAACTACAACTCCCAAGATGCACACTTGCCTGGCTGTTCTCAAAACTCCATAAAAATGAATGGAGAATGCTGGGAGTTGTAGTTTTACCACAGCTGAAGAGCCAGAGGTTAACCATCACTGCTCTATGACACTTTGATTTGTATTCCACTTCTCTTTCCTAAACCTGATAGTTACCAGTTCTTACTCCCTTACTCTCCCTGTTGACACCTATTAATAAATAATATATCTACTATTTTCTCCCTATAATCTAATATTGTTCCTATCACAATTTAATAGTGCATTGCTGTTTGGCAGTGTTGGAATAGTGCTTATTAGTCTGTGTATTACAACAACTACAGTATGTGACTGCCTGTTTCCAGACACAGTCTTATGTTGTTATTAAAGTACTGCTAAAAAGAAAAGGCAGGAAGGAGTGGAGACTTGCTGCACATGTACAGAGAGAGCTGAGAGAGGAGAAAGCCAATGTTTCTGATCTTACTGAAGCTTATATTCATATGTGCTGTTATTTCTGAATAAAACACTGTTGTTCCTTGTACAATTCTCCGATGGAGGCCTGATTAATCTGCTGCAAAGAGGTTATGGGCCCAGGAACACACAGCATACAGAAGGACAACAGTAAACAAAGAAAAGAAAAGATGGCCACCAGCGGCAACTGAAGTGAAATTCACAGTGCCAGTCCTGACTAACCAGAACTACCAATCTTGGAAATTCAAAGTGAAGATGCTTCTAATATGAGAAGGAAGGTATGTGGAAATACTGTACATGCAAGAATGTAAACCAGATCCACTACCAGATGATTGGCTTGAGAGGGATCAGAAAGCAATATCTTCCATCAGTATAGATGATGATCCATCAGTATAGATGATGATCAGATTTTCACGTAAATGTGAAACTTCAAAAGAGAAGTGGGGTTGGGGGGGCTACAGAAAGTGCAGAAAAGAATGAATCTCAGAAACAAGCTCTATTTAATGAGAGAACTGTACCAGTCTAAGCTAAGCAAGGGCCAGAATATGCAGGACTATGTAAGAAATACCTTAGAAATTGTAGAGCGCCTGCAAGGTATTGGATAAGAAATAAAAGACTTCCATGACACCACACTGTTACTCAGTGTTCTTCCAGAAAGCAGAATATGCAGGACTATAATAAGTAATACCTTAGAAATTATAGAGTGCCTGTGAGTTATTGGATAAGAAATAAAAGACTTCCATGTCACCACACCGTTACTCAGCTGTCTTCCAGAAAGTTATTACACCCTTGTGACTGCACTAAATGCACATCCAGATAATGAGCTCACTCTTGAGCATGCTATGGGAAAGCTTGTAGATGAGTTCAAGAGAAAATCAGAAACTAAAAATCTGGAGCAACTAGTCATACACTACTTACAAAAAGTTAGGGATATTTGGCTTTCGGGTGAAATTTATGGAAACCCTTAAAAAGTTTACCCTACAATGATGTATTATGAAAGTAGGGCATTTAAGTAGAAGCATGCAATTGTGATTTACTCAAACAATTAATTGAAATGAAAGCCAAAAACAAGAAACAAGATGTCAAACAGCATGTTCACAAGTCATCTTATGCTAAGGCATGGCATCCTACTCTTCTTGAAGGGCGGACCTCAGGTCATTGAGGTTCTGGGGTACAGGGTTACAAACCTCTACATGGTGACTCAGCTGATCCCATAGGTTTTCAATGTTATTCTGGTCTGGAGAATTTGCGGTACTCCCAGTCTCCAGCAGCTGTTTCCTAAAGATGCAACCTCAATGAGCTAGCACATTGTCATCCATGAAGATGAAATTAGGCCTGGGTTGTTCATACAGAGGCACAATGACTGGATTAACCCTTTCATGACCGGACCTATAAAAGGCCTGAATGTCCAGGCAACTTTTTGTGATTTGGGCACATTGTGGTTTAGTGACCCTAATTTTTTATTTTTTTTTTTAATACGAAAATAATTTTTGCAATTTTTTTTATTTGACACTTAGGACTTTTTATTAGCATGTTTTTTTTAAACATTTTTTATATTTTTTTAGGTGTAATTTGGACGAAAACTGCTAATTCTTATTAAAAAAAAGTAATTATTTTTAATTATAAAACTGACACATAAATTAATTATTGCAATGGGTTCCCTATTTGATGACGATCGTTTTGATATATAACATGTATAGATTTTATTGAACGGGGTGACTATGGTGACTGTTTCTGTTGGCGACTGCGTGTTTAATTTTTTTTTTACACTTTTTTTTTTATTGTTTTTTTTTACTTATATATTAATTTATTTTTGCAAAATAATATGTCCCCCAGGAGGTCATTAAAAGACCTTTGGAGGACATTGACTTGTCCTCCTAAACCGCTCCTGTCTTCTCCTCAGGGTCCCCCGACCTGCTCCTGCTACATTGCAGGAGCAGGAGCTTTAATCCCAGCGCTGATCATATGGCTATTGCTCCTGAGGAAGGGGTCATTACTCAAACCCCGAAACGCGTTGAGCCACATATTTTATTAAAGGTTTTTGATCAGAAGCTGGATTCCTGGGTTGCCATCAATTACCTACTTGATCTATAACAAGCGATACCGGCCAGGGGGGTTGTGGGGGCCGCAGATGTTATGTGCTTATCCTGACGGACCACCCCCCCAGTGAAGTGAGTTTGAGAAGTTTTAATCTTATCTTGTAATATGTTTTTAAATTGGCTTTATTTCCACTCCAAAAGCCTCATTTAGGTAACTCTTAATTGTCTTTCCTGGGTGTCTGTCCTCCTTGAGCTATATTCCCAATCTCTCACTCCAACTCTCAGTATTGTGCTAGGAATACTCGAAAGACTCTCTCTATCCTGAATATAGTCCCTACATTCTATTAGAGGAATTGGCGCTTTCTAAAAGGGTTTTTTTTTACAATAGTTACATAGTTACATAGTTAATACAGTTGAAAAAAGACACATGTCCATCAAGTTTAACCAAGGGAGGGGGTAGGAGTGATGAAGGGGAGGGGGACGGGTAACCTTAAGACATGACTCTACATTTCTTAATATGTGGTGACCTTTTTTTTCTCTAAGAATTTATCTAAGCCTGTTTTGAAGCCCTCAGCTGTCTTTGCTGTGACCAGCTCCTGCGGTAGACTGTTCCACAGATTCACAGTTCTTGTGAAGAAGGCTTGTCGCCCCTGGAGTCTGAACCTTTGCTTCTCCAGGCGGAGGCAGTGCCCCCTTGTCTTTTGAGGGGATTTTACCTGGAACAGTTTTTCACCATATTTTTTTGTATGGGCCATTTACATACTTATACAGGTTGATCATGTCCCCCCTTATACGTCTCTTCTCAAGACTAAACAAGTTTAACTCCTTCAATCTTTCTTCATAGCTAAGATGCTCTATGCCCCTTATCAGTTTAGTTGCCCGTCTTTGCACCCTTTCCAGCTCCAGGACATCCTTCCTATAAACCGGAGCCCAGAACTGAACAGCATATTCCAGATGAGGCCGTACTAATGCTTTATACAGTGGTAATATGACATCCCTGTCCCGCGAGTCCATGCCTCTTTTAATACATGACAATATCCTGCTGGCCTTAGAAGCAGCCGATTGACATTGCATGCTATTCTGCAGTCTATGGTCTACAAGGACACCCAGATCCTTCTCTACAAGTGACTCTCCCAGTGTTACTCCCCCTAGGACATAGGAGGCATGCAAGTTGTTAGTACCCAGATGCATAACTTTACATTTATCCACATTGAACCTCATCTGCCAAGAGAATGCCCAAACACTCAGTGTGTCCAAGTCAGCTTGTAACTTCTGCGCATCTTCCATAGACTGGATTCTACTACAAAGCTTAGTGTCATCTGCAAAAATTGAAACAGTGCTGTTAATTCCTCCTTCTATATCATTAATAAATAAATTAAATAAAAGTGGACCCAGCACTGAACCTTGGGGTACACCACTTATAACTGGGGACCATTCAGAGTAGGAATCATTCACCACCACTCGCTGAGTACGCTCCTTCAGCCAGTTCTCAATCCAGTTACAGAGTAGATTTTCTAATCCAACCGACCTTAATTTACCCGTCAGACGTCTATGAGGGACCGTGTCAAACGCTTTTGCAAAGTCCAAATACACAATATCCACAGCCGTCCCTCTATCCAGACTTCTACTCACTTCTTCATATAACTTATAATACTATTATCCAAAACATATTCCTGTATATAATCCCTTATTAGACCCTCAAAAAGTTTCCCCACAATGGACGTTAAGCTCACCGGTCTGTAATTCCCCGGGGATGACCTAGAGCCCTTCTTGAAGATGGGCACCACATTTGCTTTACGCCAGCCCCTTGGCACTATGCCAGTCACCAGAGAATCTTTGAATATTATATACAAGGGCAAAGAAATTACTGAACTAAGTTCCTTAAGAACGCTTGGGTGTAACCCATCCGGTCCTGGAGCCTTATTCACCTTTACTTTGTTTAACTTAGCTTTGACCATATCTATATTGAACCAGTTGAGTATATTACATGAAGTATCACCAGCACTTACTCTACCGACTGCAGCTCCCACCTCTTCATGTGTATATACAGAACTAAAGAACTCATTCAGTAGCTCCGCCTTTTCCTGATCCCCAGTAATCAATTCCCCATCACTATTATTCAGGAGTCCTACATGCTCTGACCTAGGTTTTTTTGCATTTATATATTTGAAGAATTTTTGGGGATTGGTTTTGCTATCCCTGGCCACCAGCCTTTCATTTTGAACTTTTGCTGCTTTTATAGACCTTTTACAATCTTTATTAACCCTTTTGTAGTTATTAAAGGCTATGGCGGACCCTCTGATTTGTATATTTTAAATGCCCTTTGTTTTTCATGTATTGCCCTTTTAACATCCGCATTAAGCCACGCAGGGTTTAATTTTAAGCGTTTGTATTTGTTCCCCCTAGGAATAAATTCTGCAGTATAGTTACCCAGTGTAGATTTGAAGGTCTCCAATTTATCATCTGTGTCACTACTTGACAACAGCTGCTTCCAGTCTATGTCCTGGAGTGCGGCCCGTAACCCTGGGAAATTGGCCTTTTTAAAATTAAAGGGAACCTGTCATCAACTTTATGCTGACTGTACTGAGGGCAGCATAAAATAGGGACAGAAATGCTGATTTCAGCGGTGTGTCTCTCTTGAGCTAAAAGTAAGTGGTTGCTGAGAACCAACATCACAAACATTGCATCCCAGGCCTTGAAAAGAGTCAAATCTACCTGAGAAGAGTCATGGTTATTCCTAATCTCCTGCTTCCCCTGCCCATCTGCTGATGATTGGCAGGTCTCTCCTAGAGAGAAAGGGAGAAAACTAGGTAGAAGACTGTCAGTCATCATCAGGTGGGCAGGGAGAGCAGGAATTCATGAATAACCAGGAGTCTTCTCATCAAGATTTGACTCTTTTCCAGGCCTAATCTGCAATGTTTGTGATGTTGGTTCTTGGCAGCCACTTACTTTTAACTTATAAATGACAGACCGCTGAAATCAACTCACCTGTCTGTACTTTATTCTGCTGTTAGTACGGGCAGCATAAAGGTGATGACAGGTTCCCTTTAAATGTTTTTGATCTCCCAGCATGTTTATGCTTTCTACACTTTAGGATAAAAGTAACTATATTGTGGTCACTATTACCAATAGTGATTCACGCTATTATCTTCTTCTGGATTCACGTACGCCAGTTGGTGTTCACGGTACACCCTTAGCAGCCTTTTATCCTATCAGTTTTGAGTCTAATTATTTGACTTTGCATTCTGCTTATAACTCTCACTTGTATCACCTCATAATTTTGTGAGACCAACCCTCCATTGGCGCCTCTAGTTTTTCTTATCTTTTGGAAGGATTCTTCCTTTAGATTTGATTAACCCTTGTTCTTTTCCTTGTTTTTCATACATACTCATTGTTCTCAATGAAGCGATCATCAGTGTGGGATGTGGCCAAATGACGTCCACTTCTATGCCTTTCTGTGTTTTTTCTGTATTTTTCAATCATTTGGAGAGATGACGGGCTCCTTATCTCTGCTCTCTGACATTATAAACACTCATTACAGCTCAGTTCTTATCTTACTGAGAAGAATGTGGCTTAATAAGTGTTTATATAACCTCTTAGTAGTTTAGAGATAAGGTTTATTAGATGACCGATGCAAAGTAAAAGTGAAAGTACCAGTCGCACAATTAGAAAAACCGTTAACCCTTTTGTGACAAAATGGCTCAATATTTTTAATAACGGCCAATTGAAAAAATAATTTTTAGCTAAAAATGAGTAAAATGCAATCATAAACAAAAAATGCCTCCGAAGGGGTGCTTTTAATGTTACTCATTTTTGGCATTTTTTTTCAGTTGGCCATTATTAAAAATATTGAGCTGTTCTGTCACAAATGGTTAACTGTTTTTCTAAATAAAACCCTGTTGTTCCTTGTGCTACACCTGATTGAGACCTGATTAATCCACTTCCAACAGGCAGACAGAGCCACAACACAAGATCCTTCCAAGTACAATGCAGAATGACATGGGCACATTCCTGCCTGAAACCCTCCTGATTGGATGGTCCAGGCTGTCTGTCAGCCTTGGAGCCAAATGGGACAAGCTCTCCACTCCCTCCCAGTTTCATGTGACCATCCATCTCCTTCATGGTTTTCCTTGTCAACATGGATAGTAAGATAGCACTGTGTGCAATTTTACGCAATTCACCTGAAGCAAATCACAAATTTTCAGATCTTTTTGGTGACACATTTTTTTGTGAAATTCATAATTAATCTTAAAAAACTTAAAATGCTTTTCTAAAAATGCTCCAATTTACTATCATTGACAGCCATTAGTTGTCAGTATAAGAAATAATACCTGAATTCTGGGATACTCAACCCTACTTCTTTCTTCTGATACAGTCTGTTTTTTGTGGTGCTTTCCTTTCCAAATCAGGTCATTAGTGATTGTATTAAGAAGGAATCTGTCATCAGGATTGGCATATAGGTGGAGAATTATCAAACTGGTGTAAAGGAAGACTGACTTAATTGCCCAATCAGATTCCATCTTTTATTTTCCAGAGCTCCTTTGCTAAGGGCAACTAAGCCAGTTTTCCTTTACACCAGTTTTGCTAAATCTCCCACATAGGGCTGATTAAATATTCTTACTTTGCATCCTCCAGTCATTCCTAAACTATGTTTAACTGTGCTCAAAAGTATTCGTGTTAAAAAACATGGAAAATGTTGTTGACATCATGGGCTCATGGAGTCATTCGGCATTTTGTTCTGCTTGAGGGGATTCAAGAGTCATCTCCCTTCCCCTTTGCCTCTCTCATAACGCTTTGTTTCCTGCAGAGCAAAATCTTTCACCAGCGCTGAAGAATTCTATGCACTGCCATGATACGGGAATGCGCAGTGACCGGAGGTGTATGCACCTTGGCTTCAAGCACTCACCGCACATGGCCATATGAAGGCTTTTTAATGTGTTATTTAATAAAGTATATATATTGTGAGGCAATGACAGGTCTCATACATGAAGAGGAGATGTATGTTAGGATTTGTTGTGTGTTCCCTAAAATCACTTTGCCTGAGGTGAGGCCAGATGCTAAAATCACTTGGGGATAAAGCAATCCTCAGTCTTTGGGAAAGGGGAGATTGAGAAGGAAGCCTGCAGAGGCTCTGTGTGGTTCCAGCCAGAAGGGCTGAGGAAGCCTGAGTTTGGGGGGACCCAGCGACACCTGAAGAAGAGAGGTGTTACAAGGTCAGAGTCAGGGTCAGAGTCAGGGTCAGAGTACCATATCCCCCCCCCCCCAAGGTTCTTTGCTGCTTCCACCACAAGGACTGGTGGGTTGCACTGGTTGACAGCTAGGAGGCTGTCGGACCAAAGCTGAATACCACAGTGTGACCTAGAGGTGAGTTAGGGAGACCTCTGTATAGTAAATGTGCTTAGCCCGGTAAGCCTTTGTTGTTTTGTGTTGATGTAACAGATTGTGAGGTGAAGCTATGACTTCATGGTGCTGAGTGATGCCAAACCTGGAAATGTGATGTGCTATGTGACAAATAAAGCACCGTTTGAACTTGAAAACCCTGTTTGATGAGAAGTCTGTCATTGTCGACCCCTGAGAGAGAGTGATCCCTTAATATATATATATACAGTACAGACCAAAAGTTTGGACACACCTTTTCATTCAAAGAGTTTTCTGTATTTTCATGACTATGAAAATTGTAGATTTACACTGAAGGCATCAAAACTATGAATTAACACATGTGGAATTATATACTTAACAAAAAAGTGTGAAACAACTGTAAATATGTCTTGCATTCTAGGTTCTTCAAAGTAGCCACCTTTTGCTTTGATTACTGCTTTGCACACTCTTGGCATTCTCTTGATGAGCTTCAAGAGGTAGTCACCTGAAATGGTTTTCACTTCACAGGTGTGCCCTGTCAGGTTTAACAAGTGGGATTTCTTGCCTTATAAATGGGTTTGGGACCATGAGTTGTGTTGGGCAGAAGTCAGGTGGATACACAGCTGATAGTCCTACTGAATAGACTGTTAGAATTTGTATTATGGCAAGAAAAAAGCAGCTAAGTAAAGAAAAACGAGGGGCCATCATTACTTTAAGAAATGAAGATCAGTCAGTCCGAAAAATTGGGAAAACTTTGAAAGTGTCCCCAAGTGCAGTCGCAAAAACCATCAAGCGCTACAAAGAAACTGGCTCACATGAGGACCGCCCCAGGAAAGGAAGACCAAGAGTCACCTCTGCTGCGGAGGATAAGTTCATCCGAGTAACCAGCCTCAGAAATAGCAGGTTAACAGCAGCTCAGATTAGAGACCAGGTCAATTCCACACATAGTTCTAGCAGCAGACACATCTCTACAACAACTGTTAAGAGTAGACTGTGTGGAGCAGGCCTTCATGGTAAAATAGCTGCTAGGAAACCACTGCTAAGGACAGGAAACAAGCAGAAGAGACTTGTTTGGGCTAAAGAACACAAGGAATGGAAATTAGACCAGTGGAAATCTGTGCTTTGGTCTGATGAGTCCAAATTTGAGATCTTTGGTTCCAACCACCGTGTCTTTGTGCGACGCAGAAAAGGTGAACGGATGGACTCTACATGCCTGGTTCCCACCGTGAAGCATGGAGGAGGAGGTGTGATGGTGTGGGGGTGCTTTGCTGGCAACACTGTTGGGGATTTATTCAAAATTGAAGGCATACTGAACCAGCATGGCTACCACAGCATCTTGCAGTGGCATGCTATTCCATCTGGTTTGCGTTTAGTTGGAGCATCATTTATTTATCAACAGGACAATGACCCCAAACACACCTCCAGGCTGTGTAAGGGCTATTTGACCAAGAAGGAGAGTGATGGGGTGCTACGCCAGATGACCTGGCCTCCACAGTCCCAACCCCATTTATAAGGCAAGAAATCCCACTTATTAAACCTGACAGAGAACACCTCTGAAGTGAAAAACATTTCAGGTAACTACCTCTTTAAGCTCATCAAGAGAATGCCAAGAGTGTGCAAAGCAGTAATCAAAGCAAAAGGTGGCTACTTTGAAGAACCTAGACTATAAGACATATTTTCAGTTGTTTCACACTTTTTTGTTAAGTATATAATTCCACATGTGTTAATTCATAGTTGTGATGCCTTCAGTGTGAATTGATTATTTAAAGGGGTTATCCCACGAATAATGTAAAAAATGAAAATCAGACATCATATAGTACATGACAATCTCTTTCGAACAAAGCTAGAATCAGCCCAGTACCTCACATGGGTCCAGAGATCTCCCCATTCATTGTTCTTCTAGATTTATGTTAAGCTGACAGCTCAAGGGAGTGTCTTTTCTGCTGCAGCTAAGGGGGCGTGTCTCAGCTCTGCCTATCACAGCTCAGGAGACAGTTAAAAGTTGAAACTGAGCATGTGCGGCCTTCTCAGTGAGCAGGTCAAAGAAATAAGAAACTAAGTGGTCCTATACAGATACATTTTATTAAATAGCTCAGTAGCTATACAAAATTTTTAATGACATGCAATTACAAAAGTATTCAGATCCAGGTGCTGGTTTGAAAACTGTAGAATATTTTTCGTAGGACAACCCCTTTAAGGTTTACAACTTTACATGATTACAAGAATGAAGGTCAATTTATGGATAGTATATACTGTATATCTAGTGAGAGTGCTGTATTCATGATGAAACTAGAACAGACACAAAAGATAATCACAGAGATCTTTATTGGGCATTTGTAAGTCATCATTTATTACAATTACACAGTTACACTGTACTCGCTTTATGATTTGGTCCCAGCAATGTTTAATGAATTAAAGGAACACTCCAGGCAAAACTGATACACTGCATTATGCCTATTACAGGGTTCACAGAGTGGGGCATGACACAAGGATCCTCTCTTTAATACTCTTGTGAATCTCTGTGTCATACTCTCTGTCCTCAGGGAGTAAATGAAAGGGACTAGAAATAAATCAACAGCTATCTCTACAGATATTATGGTAAGTGTACTGTGGGAATTAGCTCTGTAATGGTAGGCAAAGTGGGATCAAATGCAGTCAGAGACAGTGACACAGAAGTAATTTTCCAACAGGGCACAAATTAACATAGAGGGATATTTATAAACCTATTTACCCCAATAAGTCAAAAATTATGGCACATACCATGTGTGCGCAATAATTTACAACCTTCTAAGCTTCTCAGCACTTTTCGAATAGGCTAGAAAAATGAGCGAGGCCTTGTGTCTGCAGTATTTACTAAAGCTTACACCAGAAACTAGTGTAAGTTATAGCTGAATTATATGCCATCCCTTAGCTTGTGTAGACTTTAGTTTCTGGTGCATAGAGGGACAGAGATGAGCCTAATTTATTAATCCTGTCAAGACCATGTGATTTTCTATTTTTTCCATTTTTATTTTTTTACCCTCGACCTCCCAAAGCCATAACTTTTTTATTTTTTCATTCACATAGCTGTATGAGGGCTTGTTTTTCACATATTTAAAAGGGTTGTTCAGGTTTTTTTCTTACTTATTCAAATTTTAACTCCAGCCTGCTGCACCTGAAAAAAAGCATATTCACCTGCTGTTTGCTGCTCCATTTCAGCACCCAGGCTCCTTTCCCTGGTCTTTCAGTGTCTGTCTGTATACTGGATGATGAGATTACGTGAGCTGTACAGACAGTGATTGATCTCATCAGTGAAGTGCCCCTGAAACATGACCCAGAAATGATGTGCTGCTTGGAGAGACTCCATCCCTATGGCCAGTCACTGGCTGCAGTGGCACTTGTAAGCCCATCTATCTGGAAGTTGACAGACAGGGACTGGAAAACCAGTGAAGGGAGCCAAGGAGTCAAAATGGAGCAGCAGGTAGCAGGTGAGTATAGTTTTTTACATAGGTACAGCAGATGAGGGTTAAAATAAGGGAAAAAAGTAAGGAAAGACTGGACAACTCCTATAAGCATATTTTTCTAATAAATATCTAATTAAAATGATACATATTTAAGATAAAATCTTCATCCATTTTATTTTGTAGCATTAGATCATTCAGTCATATAATAGAAATTAATAAAAGTTTCTTGTGATAAATCAAGTATGTTGTATCGTGCAAGAAGACGATATTAGGAATTTCTTTGATAACAATCAGGATTTGGCTCTTCATAGAGACAGCACTGTACGGATACTAAAGAGAAAATGCATTAGTTACAGACTTCTAGACATTATAAAACTATCTATATCCATTATTTTGTATTAATTCTTTTTAGCGGTCAGCTTTAAAAATATATTAAGACATTAATCAGTGCAGTATTTTAGATCTGTTTAGATAAAATAAGAAAAAATGTTAAGTTATTTTAAGAATATGGTAATTAGAGATGAGCGAGCATACTCGTCCGAGCTTGGTGATCGTTCGAGTATTAGGGTACTCGTAAGTGCTCGCTGCTCGGACGAGTATCTTGCCATGCTCGAGGAAATGGCAACTTCCGCATCGTGCTTTTTTGGCGCCTATAAACACAGCCAATCACAAGCCAGGAGACTCTGCGGTACACCCAGCATCACGTGGG
>ONZH01006401.1:72500-165354 GCA_900303285.1 Rhinella marina | reverse complement strand
GGTGGATTTTCATCCTGCACATTTCTGTATTCATATGATATCGGAACTTTGTTGCCTAGGTGGTATTTACCCCGCCTGGCTCCTATATAGGCATTTTGTTTTGCCTGATAATGTTGTTTTTTCTGATGTAGCAAAATTAATGTTCCAGCCTATATTGTTTGGATTGTAATGCCTTTATTGAAAATAATAAAAAGATATTTGCAAAAAGTAAAAACATATTTTGTTACTCACCCTGCCGTATCTCGGCGCGGATCTGGTTAAGCCGCTTTGGGCATTTAAATTTAAGATTGGACCATTTGCGCTGGATCTGGCCCGGGGTCCGCGCGGTGTTGAACCGATGGCGCAAGCCTCGGATCACCTGCTTTATTAAATTCTTCCTATGGAGGTTAGGATGGCGGTGTGTACCATCATAATCCCCTCTGTCCATGTGTTTTATAAGGTATTTTAGCTCTTTATAGCTGAAAGCCTGACTGCCATTTTTCGCTGTGCCAGAGGACTACGCCGCGGCCTAGCGTCGTGTGTGCGTGCGTGCGTAGGATGAATTCGCGGGACAACTAGGAAAGAGAAAGTGGGAGAAAATGATAGAGAGCTCTCAATATATTATCTGCTGACATTATTGTTCGGATTCACCGAGCCAAGACGAAAAGTTAGGACTTTTTTTAAAGCACACCCAGAGATCCCACAATCGGTGCATCTTAGTTGCCCTGTCGGTATGTTCCGCAGTTAGAACCTCCATCCTCTCCAGCAGATCCATCTCTGCAATCCACTCCTTTATAGAAAGGGGGCTGTAGGATCGCCAGTGTCTAGGAATTACGGTGCGTACAGCAGTGAGACAGTGCCTCAACAGATCCTTTTTAATATGTGACAAGGAACCAGGTATAAGATAAAGAAGGGCCAACTGCGGAGTAGGGGAGATATGTTTCCCCGTGGTTTGTGTGTATATCTCAAAAATCTTTGTCAAATCAGGCTTAATAAGGGGTCATGACCACCAAATATGTGTCATATTCCCAATCTCTCTTTTACACCTCCAACATAGATCAGAGACCTCAGGATAGAAAGAATGAAGCAGTGAGGGACATCTATACCATCTAATCAATATTTTATTTATTTTTTCCTGCGCTGCACAGGCCATAGATGTTTTATGAGAGAGAAGAAAAATCTTTTCCCATTCAGCTTCAGTGAAAGTGGTCCCCAACTCCGCTTCCCAAGAGGTCAGAAAGCTTGGCAGTTCACTAGTTACTTTCCGCAACAACAAGCCATAAAGCAAGGAGATCAAATGAGCAGGCTGAGAGGCTTGTAATAATAAGCTCTCAAAATAACGAATCTTTTTTAACGCTAATTCGCTCGTCTCCAATAGTACTCTAATGCGTACGAATTCACCCTCCCGATGCTGTTCCATTTCTGATGTGTTTCCACCATGTTTTCAAGTTTTTATATGGACCAGACACCCTCCCTTCATCCGAGCAGGGGGTGCCTGGTCTTTTCCCATTGACTTTATTTATGCTTGGCCGAGCGCTCGAGCAGCCCCGAGTGCTCGGCCAGAGCAGACGAGCAGGGAGCTGCTCGATCATCACTACAAATTAGGCATGAGAATTTGTATAGTAGAGAAACCATATTTGTGTTGGAAAATGCTTTAAAAATAAATCATATATTGTTTCCTATAAGAGAAATTACACAGGATATGAGCTGTATTCGTGTTCGGAATGTGGGATGTTTTGCATGAAAATTTGATCTTTTTAGACTTCAGAGAAATCAACAGGAAAGATATCACGTCCATGTTGAGAATGTAGAAAATGTTTTATACATAAATCAGACTTCACACAGGAGAAATGCGGTTTTCATGTTTAGAACATAAATTTTATTTTTAAAAAAAAAAACAAAAAAAACTTGTTACCCATGAAAATTCGTACGAAATGGAAACTATATTCATGCTCAGAGTGTAGAAAATATTTCACATAAAAATCTCATCTTGTTATATGTGCCTGGATTCACACAGGAGAGAAGCCATATTTATGTTCAGAATAAGAGAAATATTTTACTACTGAAGCTAAACCTAAGAATCATCAGAGAAGTTGAATAGAAGAGAAGCCTTTTTGATATTTTGTATAAGGAAATCAAATTCTAAAACTTGAATTTTAACCCGTTATTCACTAATATTTAGGTTGGGACTACATAACATATGAATTGTAAATATAAGGAACAGAAAGGACAGTCTTGTTTACTTCTGGATGAATTGTCCTGATGAAATTTGCTCCTTATCACTACATTCATACATCCACCCACAGTGTGGTAGAACCCAGCCATGACAGCGGCCCTTTCCATTGTTACTAACAGACATTTTCAATAAGGCTCAGTGGTTAAAACAACATCTGCAAGGAGTTTGTATGTTCTCCACGTTTTTGCCTGGGTTTCCTCTGGGTACTTAGGTTTCCTCCCCACACGCCAATGAAATACTGATGGTATAGACAACTTAGATTGTGAGGTATGAAAGGTGCATGTTCCAACACAAGTCCAAAAACCTATGTTTCGAACGTGCAAACTGCTCTTAGATCTAAAGGTCTAAAAATCTAAGATTACTGTAGGTCTAAAACAGCACCATGCAGGCCCCTTTTTCATGTGAATTATTGGTGTCTGACAAAGCAGAGCCAAACGGAGCCACCATCCAAAATAACGATGCGCACAGTGGGGTCCTAGGTTCGAATCCAAATAACAACAATATTTCTTCACAGTATGTCAAGAAGGGGTTAAAGGTTTAAAAAAAACAACCAAAACTCAGGTTTTAGGAGAATTATTTAAAGAATAATAAATTATACATAAAAAAACAAAAAAAAAATACAAATTAAAAAGGCATTTAGCGACGCCTGGCCACCATCGCCTGCAGCTCTCCTAGCTCCAATAGAATCCCGCGAATGAGGCGAGAGGCTGCGTGGAGCTGTGTGCTCAATCTTCGCAGGCCGGCTTCCATCTCAAAGTCAGTGCGGATAGCTGTAGGGGTGGAAACAGTAATATTATTAGTATTATCGAGTTAAAGGGGTTGTCCCACAAAAAATATTCTAAACTTTCAAAGCAGCACCTGGATGTGAATACTTTAGCAGTTGCATGTCATAAAATATTTTGTATATCTTCTAGAACTGACTCAGTTATTCAGTGAAAATGTATATTTATTGAGCCTTTTTTTATTTCTTAGAACTGCTCACTGAGAAGGCCGCACATGCTCAGTTTAAATCTTCAACTGCCTCCCCTGAGCTGTGATAGGGAGAGATGGACACGAGTCCTGACATGCAGCAGGATAGACACTAGTCACACTACCCTTCAGTAACCAGCTTGATGTAGCAGAGTAATTGGGGCAGATCTCTGGATCTATGTGAGTTGCAGGGCTGTTTCTCACTTTAAAAAGAGATTGCCAATGTACCATAATATTATGTCACGTATGACCCATTTTTGTGAAATATTTTCTACTTCTTTTACTACCTTGCGATATGTCGGCTTCACTAACCACTTGGAGAACATAATGTGTACACAGTCTAGTTATCAATAACATGTTGGGTGGCATGATCCTAGTGCTTGAAAATATTACACTTCTGTGAATTAGGGTTTTGTACTTACGGGACACCCATTATGGGTGGTCTTCCCAGAGGCCTAGGGAAAATTCATCATCTCCCCTGACGGTTGGAGCTATAAAAGATAAAACATAAAATTAGCTTGTATTTTGAACACAGAAGTTCCACCCATTACACTTTTTATTTTACCTGCCTCTGGTAGATGGGCTGGGGGTGTACGAGGGCCAGGTGGGGTCCTCTCAGGGTGGGGTGGAGGATGGGCAGAGGAGCTCCTCTGTGGTGCAGCAGCTGTCAAAAATCATTAAATAATGGCATTACATTCAACTCTAATGAACAGTTGTAGCTACAAGGGAATAGTTTGGGGCTGGAGGATCCCGTTCCTAACCACTAGTGCTCTTACTGCAGCTGCTCTCCCACGTAGCTTGGATTAAAAATAAATTAAATATGTTTTACACTTACTAGAGGCTGCAGGTAATTCAGGGGCCGTCCTGACTTGACGATGGCGACGCTGTCGTAGACTTTGGTCTGCAACATAAAAACGTACACAATTGTTAGATGATTGATGACTCTTTTTAATAATAACACATCCTACTATGAAGATATTATGGGTGTGAGGGGGGCCCACATCATTTTTTTCTTCTTAAAAGGTATTTATAGCAATAGATGACATTATCGTCGCAATAACTTTCTTAATATCGTTAACACGGTGCTGTAGGAATACTTTGGATATCGCCCACTGACAGTAGCTGAAGCATGGTTACGTCTTTGAGTCTGTGTGTAGGAGGAAGAAGCGCTAACTATGAAGGGGCATATAAGGGTACTTTCTTTCACACTAGTGTATTTGCCTGACACAAACGGGAGAACGGCCAAACAGACGGACAGACAGAAACTCATTTTTATAATATTAAGAGTCAGTACAAAAATTTTTTAACGTTTTTACTTATCAAATATTTTGTTACTCACCCTGCCGTATCTCAGCGCGGATCTGGTTAAGCCGCTCTGGGCATTTTGATTTCAGATCTTACCATTTTCGCTGAATCTGGTCCGGGGTCCGCACGGTGTCGAACCGATGGCGCAAGCCTCGTATCACCCGGTTTTTTAAATTCTTCTTATGGAGATTAGGATGGCGGTGTGTACCATCATAATCCTCTCTTTCCATCTGCTTGATGAGGTATTTTAGCTCTTCAGAGTTGAAAGCAGTTGAACGTCTTACTGCCATTTTTCGCTGTGCCATCGGACTGTACGCCGCGGCCTAGCGTCGTGTGTGCGTGCGTAGGACGCATTCGCGGGACAACTAGGAAAGAGGAAGTGGGAGAAAATGATAGAGAGCTCTCAATATATTATCTGCTGACATTATTGTTCGGATTCACCGAGCCAAGACGAAAAGTTAGGACTTTTTTTAAAGCACACCCAGAGATCCCGCAATCGGTCCACCTTAGTTGCTCTGTCGGTATGTTCCGCAGTTAGAACCTCTATCCTCTCCAGCAGATCCATCTCTGCAATCCACTCCTTTATAGAAGGGGGGCTGTAGGATCGCCAATGTCTAGGAATTACGAATTATGAATTATTAATTAATTGGAAAATAATTGAATTATGAGCTGGAATTGCAAGTTTTATTCTTGCTTCCATACCATCTAATTCAAAGTGAATTCTTTTGGTAATATACTTACGGCTCAGGTGTTGAACATTGCTGATGACTTGGGGATTTGATAATTTCCTCCAATATCTGAAAAGAGGTACTCTCCTTTTTTAACCCTAAAACTAATCTGATTTCATCGCTCAATTCTTCATGGCAACATTTATTGTAGTGTTCTCTGTCTTCTCACTCGTTCAAGTTCACTATGTGATGTATGACCGAATTACAAACACATATGTCTAAGACATTGGAATTAACTTTCCATTTCTGTTTTGAAACCAAACGTTTCCATTGCAACTGTAGAACTGCACTAAGTTCATTGAACAACCTTAAATTCGATTATATTTTCTGTGTACAGATCTATCACAGTGTATGTACAATATTTGGCTGAGTGGCCAGGGCTATCACTTTGACCATCTCCAGCTAAACAAATTTGGACTTCATGCATTTCTTCTGTCACCTTTTTCTTTTCTTGCTGCTAGACAATATCGATTGCAGGAAAAATTAGGTTAGTGTGGTTACAGTAAAAAGTAGTCTCTAAAAAAATGTCACACAGCTCGTGCACTTTTTTTAAAAAAAGTTTAGTCCACTGCACAAGATAGATGCTGCAAATAGGACATTTGCACTCCAAAAACGTCCTATTTTGGGCTGGGCATTCCATAGTAAAGTTGAGTGTTCTCTCTTCATCGCCCTCGAATGATGAATGCACTTCCTTTTCTTTGTTTTGTCACGGTACTTATGGTTAGGTTCCAACCTTCGGCATCCTGGCACTTAACCTGACATAGAAGTACATCCAGGCAACTTTTATTAACTATTAATTTTTGATCTTTCACCCTGCCTTCTACATTTTTATCTGTAAAACAATTAGAATGGTGACTTTCTATAATTGACTGTAATGCAATCTGATCAGACGAGCAGTGGCTTATCATCAAAGGGTCGTATGAGTTGTCCCTAGAATCAACAATTTCTCTATATTCAGAATCAGCATGAATTTCCATATTCCTCCATTTATGCTGGCAATGGAAAAATTCTACTAACCTTATAATCATTGTTACCCTCATCAACTGGTTGCACAGTGTTTTGATCGTCGTTTGTTACAATTGGAGAAAGAAATGTTTAGATGGATCTGATTGCGATTGGAAATGAGACATCTTGGTAAAGGTGTCGATTCAGTAACTGTGGCTAACTGGAGATTGCTCTTCCATTTAAAAATTTGATTCAGCTGGTTCGGCGAATTTTCCTAAAAGATTCGGTTTGATCCGAATAAATTTGTGGCGAATCGCGTTAAAAAATGGCTACTTCCGGGCTGCAGAGAGCCTGTATAGTGGTGTAGAACACTGTGCCTTGCAGTAACACGCATTGAGAGTCTGCTGTGGTAGTGAAACTATACTGTGAGCCAGTATGACACACAGATAACAGGCATCTCTTAGAATCACTGCACATTTTACGTATTTGAGCAGTTATGGTACCAAAACTCACCAAATAACTCAAGTCTGAACTCAGCCTTACAGGTCAATGTTAGCGCCATCTATAAAGAATTGTGCAGAGGCCCAAGATCCTACTAGAGCGCCACATTCCACATCGATTTCTTACAGAACCTGTTCTATTACACGCTTAAACTAGCAGAGCCCCCCTTGCCGACAGTGTGAAGATGGCAGTGACAGCAGCATCAGGAGACCACAGAATGGCACGATGACAGGGTATAGGAGGCAGTGGCAGCAGCTGTAGCATCAAGAGACCACAGAGTGGTATGACGATAGTGTAGAAGAGGCAGTGACAGCAGCTGTAGCATCAGGAGACCACAAAGTGGCACGACGATAGTGTGGAAGTGACAGCAGCAGTAGCAGCATCAGGAGACCACAGAGTGGCAGAACGACAGAGTAGGTTGACAAGATTTAAACTACAATCAGTAGAATTTCACAGTAACAAACAGGCCCAATGAAAAGACTGCAAATGACAGTAGTGAAGAATTATGAAGTCACACAGTGGCACAATGACAGTGTAGAGGAGGCAGTGGCAGCAGCTGTAGCATCAGGAGACCACAGAGAGGCACGACGACAGTATATAGGAGGCAGTGGCAGTAGCTGTAGCATTATGAGGCCACACATTGGCACAACGACAGGGTGGGCAAGTGGCAGCAACCGTAGTAGCAGGAATATGAGGTCAGGCCGGAGTGGCACGATGAAGTTATGAGGCCAGAGTCGCACAATGACAGAGATGGGAAAGAGGAATTTCTCATCACCACTCATGACTGCCCGAGGAATTGATGTAGACCAAGTGTCAACCGTTGTCAAGTTTGACCTGCACAGTGTGCAAGTGGCAGCAGTACTGTTAGAATTTTGAGTCCACAGAGTGGCACAATGATAGACCGCAGAAGTAGCAGCAGCAGCAGTAGAATTTTGAGGCCACTAGAGTATAATAATATCAAAATCTGTATGTTTTTGCAAAGTATTTATAAACCAAAATTTTGAGAGCGGAGCGTGGCAGCAAAGCGAGATGCACATGTTTGTGTGAGCTCCGCTTAAGCTTAGGAGAAGCGAGCATCATAAGCACTCTCACAGCGCCCAAAATGGGGAAAACGTCTAGAGATAAGTCTAGAGACACTCCAGGTCTCCAGCGATCTACCTCACACCATGGAGAGATGGACAAATTTATTAAAAAAGCTGCCTCAGCGATGAAGATAGGATCCAAGATGGCGCCGGATGCTGAACTCCCGCCGCGCTTAGATCACACTGAATACTCTGTGGACTCAGATGACGACCGGGAGAGCGATGCAGACTCCCGCCACACTCAAGAACGCCTACCAGTCTTGAGTGGTTTTATTAGCGACGTCTAGGGGGAAACGCTAGCCCCACTGAAACAGGACCTACAAGAGATTAAAAAGGACATCAAACAGGTTGGTGATCAGGTGGAAGCATAAGAAGCGGGTCATGAGGTGACTATTAAGTTTAATAATGCAGTGTCACACAGCTTTGACCATGCACAGGCCCATATAAACCTCCTCTACAACCTCATAGAGGATCAAGACAATCGGGGAAGGCAAAATAACCTCCATATTAAGGGACTCCCTGAAACCATACAACCAGACGCCATCATGGCTTCGGTGCAAGATCTGTTTGCCATGTTACTAGGCCCTGACGCACTTGATGACCTAACTGTGGACCGGGCACATAGAGCTCTTCGCCCGCCACCGAAGCCACAAGAGATGTTGTATGCAGACTGGTCAGTTTTCAAACTAAAGAAAAGTTACTTAAAGCTGCCAGAGACAAGCAGTCTATCACCTTTTTGGAACACAATATCTCTTTATTCCAGGATCTATCACCTATGACCCTGCAAAAAAGAAGAGCCATGAAATCTTTTCTAGAAGTGCTGAGACACAAAACAATAACCTATCGCTGGCTCCATCCTTTTGGCCTCTTGATAAACGCACCAGGACGCAAAATGGTGGTACGGTCCCCAGCCGACCTGCCACAGGTCTATGACGCTCTGGAAATAGAAGCATTGGACATTTCAGATTGGAACTCTGTACAGAACCTTACAGATCTTCCAGCTATGCCTGCTCTTTAACCCTGGACACCTAAAACCCAGTGCCAGAAGAGAAAACTGGATAAAATGACCCCCAGAAGATTGCAAATTGAATCTGAGGGATAAAGACTTTATACTTCTCCATTATCTATCTTTTTGTTTGCCTCCTCCTTCTCTGCCTAACTCTTAAGTTACTTTCCTCCTATAGAAATGATCCGTTTTTTTATATATATATATATATGTAAGATTCACATCATGAGAGGTTGGCAGACTGAGCTTGATAAGTATGCTTCTCATACCCCCCTGGTATCTATCTTTCTGTTTATAACTTCTATCTCTACCTATCTCTTGTGTTACTTCCCTACTTAAGAACAAGCAATTAGTTTTCTTCCCCTGTACACAAATACGCTGGAATCCATACATGACCCTATTGGGCCTTTACTTATGTGTAACTTTCCCAAACATTACCTATTGATATTATTCCTAAGCTGTCATAAATATACCACACTATATTTTGCCCTTGAGCTATACACCTATCACCCATTTGGAGTCTCTATGCTTGCTTCCTACTTGATTTGCCCTTCTTTGGTACAAACTCAACCCCCTCCCATAGAAAACTTCCCTTCTATGATGATCGCATCATGAAATCAAAGACAGCACCTATTACAATGTTTGACAGTTCTACTGTTTACTGTTTTTGTGGTTTAACCTGGTTTCTCTCCCTCCCTAGTCTTGCAGAGATAACTGACGGCCCCTCCTGTGCTATTCTGGTCTCCCATGGCTGCTACTGTATTAGGATATGTTCCTTCAATGTAAGAGGACTGAACGCACCAATTAAGCGAAGCCAAATATGCCACCATCTGCGATAGAATAAGGTGAGAGTAGCAATGCTACAAGAGACACTTTAGAACAAACCATATACCACGTCTGAACCATCTAATTTGTATTGAGTGGTTCCTCAGCACTACACCTTCCTCTGCTTCTAGAGGAGTTTCTATAGCTCTACATAAAAACTTCCCGCTGGAAGTGCGTTCAACCCTCAATAATCAAGAAGGTAGATACCTTTTTATCAAAGGTACAATAGGGAAACAGATGTTCACGCTTGGAAATTTATACGCTCCCAATATATCCCAATCCATGTGGATCTGTAATACAATCAAACTCCTCCAGGGCTTTGCTGAGGGCACAGTAATACTAGGTGGCGATCTAAACTTAACTATGGATCCCTCTATAGACTCCTCTACTGGTGGTTCAGCAATCTCCCGTATGGCCCTCCGTAAGGTCAAAACAGCTTTGGCTTCATTAGGCTTGGTAGATCTTTGGAGAACCCTACACCCCTCTAGTAAAGATTATACATTCTATTCTACAGCCCACCACTCATATCAACGACTAGACTACATCTTTGTCCCTATACAAATGCTTTCCACGTGTCCTAGTGCCTCAATTGGAAATGTTATACTGTCTGACCATGCCCCAATTTTTTTAGACTTCCTACCTAAATTGTTCCAACTACCTAAAAGTAACTGGAGGCTGAATGAGACTTTGTGGATGACCAACAAGTACAAAAATGGACAAATACTGTATATTAGAAGAATACTTTAAGAAGTCTTCACAAGAAGTATCCACTGGATCGGTCTGGAAAGCCCATAAAGTTGTAATCAGAGGCCACCTTATCTCTTACAGTACATACCTAAAAAAAAAAGAGAACAGTTAATCACTGAAAAGTACGCACAGATCCAAAAGTTAGAGACACTCCATAAAAAACACCTCTGCGACACTGTTTTAGAACAACTAAACACCTTTAGATCTGACCTTAAAAATCTACTAAACATGAAAATGGCAAAAATGTACTTCTCAGCGAAATTTAAATACTATGCTCATGGTGATAAAGCCTCTAAATTTATGCTTTCGCAAATTAAAAAGAGGAAATTAAACGCATACATACATTCTATAAAATCTTTGTCTTCGAAATCACTTAGAACTACAGAAAAAATAGGTTCCCGCTTCCGAGAATTCTACCATGCGCTTTACAACCTCAGACAACACTCAAACAAAAGAAACTAATAAAATACAGGACAAGACAACTTGTTGGCATCTTTACACCTTCCTTCCCTGACAAACCTACAAGCGACCTCTTTACTCCGCCCATTCACTTTGCAAGAATTAGAAACAGTACTCAAATCAACACCCCTTGAACTTTGCAATAAGGTACTACTTGGTGAGAAATTACTGACTCAACTGTTAATGGCTGTCATCACCATTATTCCTAAGGAAGGGAAAGATGCGTCACTATGTGCCAGCTATAGGCCAATTTCGCTTTTAAATGTCGACTTAAAAATACTTACTAAATTATTTGCTACGCGATTAAAGGACATACTACCAGACATTTTAAATGACGAGCAAGTAGGTTTTGTTGCTGGAAGGGAGGGAAGAATGAGCACCACCCGCCTTCTTCATATTATCAGATGTGCAAATCTACGCTCTGTTCCACTAGTTCTTTTGGGGGCTGACGCATAGATTGGACTTTCATGCAAAGAGCCCTTCATAGATTTGGAATACCTGACCAATTTATCTCTGCTATAATGGCAATGTATGGAAGTCCTACTGCAAGGGTTATGGTTAATGGCTCATTCTCCTCCTCATTTAGTATAACAAATGGAACTCGTCAAGGCTGTCCTCTCTCCCCACTCCTATTTGTCTTGACCGTGGAGTGTCTTTTCCAAGCTATAAGACAGGATAAAAGGGATAGATATACAAGGAGTACAGTCATGGCCAAAAGTTTTGAGAATTACACAAATATTATATTTTCACATGATCTGCTGCCCTCTGGTTTTTATGTGTGTTTGTCAGATGTTTTTATCACATACAGAAATATAATTGCAATCATATTATGAGTAACAAAAGCTTATATTGACAGTTAGAATGAGTTAATGCAGCAAGTCAATATTTGCAGTGTTGTCCCTTCTTCTTCAGGACCTCTGCAATTCTCCCTGGCATGCTCTCAATCAACTTCTGGACCAAATCCTGACTGATAGCAGTCCATTCTTGCACAATCAATGCTTGCATTTTGTCAGAATTTGTAGGTTTTTGTTTGTCCACCCGTCTCTTGATGATTGACCACAAGTTCTCAATGGGATTAAGATCTGGGGAGTTTCCAGGTCATGGACCCAAAATCTCTATGTTTTGTTCCCTGAGCCATTTAGTTATCACCTTTGCTTTATGGCAAGGTGCTCCATCATGCTGGAAAAGGCATTGTTGATCGGCAGACTGCTCTTGGACGGTTGGGAGAAGTTGCTCTCGGAGGACATTCTGGTACCATTCTTTATTCATGGCTGTGTTTTTAGGCAAGACTGTGAGAGAGCCGATTCCCTTGGCTGAGAAGCAACCCCACACATGAATGGTTTCAGGATGCTTTACAGTTGGCATGAGACAAGACTGGTGGTAGCGCTCACCTCGTCTTCTCCGAATAAGCTGTTTTCCAGATGTCCCAAACAATCGAAAAGGGGATTCATCAGAGAAAATGACTTTCCCCCAGTCCTCAGCAGTCCACTCCCTGTACCTTTTGCAGAATATCAGTCTGTCCCTGATGTTTTTTCTGGAGAGAAGTGGCATCTTTGATATCTATAAAGAAAATTTTCAACATCTTACCAAAAAAATCAAAACCTTACTTGATACCTGGGACATCACATTTGCTTCATGGTTTGGTTGGCGATCCCTGGTCAAGACTGTAATTTTACCCAAAATACTATATTATCTACAGACCCTTCCCATCCCCCTCCCACACTTTCTTTACACAACCTAAACCCGCTCTATCTGCTTTCCTCTGGAAAAAGAAAAAACCTAGATTGAAATATCCTTACACTATCAAACCAATAACAAAAGGAGATTTGGGTATGCCAGACTTTTTCCTCTATTATAAAGCTGTCCAAGGTATGAGATGCATGGAATGGCTCCGACCACACACTTAGAGACTGGATATCCAAACAGATTCCTCCTTCTCCCCAATACCCTTAAGAACTCTCTAACTTTTGGACTGTAAAGATGTACATTTTGAATTCTCTAATCCTGTAACTGCTAACAGAATCAAGTTGTGGTGGAAAAACAATTTGAGCTCATTACTATTAACATCCCCCCATCTCCCTTAATCCAAATAAGAGACATACTATGGAATTCGTCTCCTCAATTTAGTTCCACCCTAACACTTAGTGGTAAAACCAATAAGACCCCACTTATAGACTTAGTAGACGCACAGGGATTCCTGAGACAAGATTGGGATTTCCAAACACACATCTCCTCACTAAACATTTTCCATCGTATGCATTTAAAACACCACATTACAATGTTAGGCTCCATTCACACGTCCTGTTTTTCTTTCCTGATTCGATCCTGATTTTTTCAGGACGTGTGAATGGAGCCTTACTCTAATAATGATCCAGCAACATTTGAAAAAGATATTCTCAAGACCCGAGAACCCACAAAAAAGATAACTGGCATATACTCTCAACTTATCTCCCAGACTGAGCCAGAAACCTTTGATTATCTTAGAAAATGGGAAAAGGATCTACAGCTACCCTCCAACCAGAAAACTCTCCACAGATGTCTCACTTTTACTCTCACTAAAATATCAACATGTGTACGATTACAAGAGAACTATTTAAAAAATCTAGCTCGCTGGTATTACACGCCGACAATACTCCATAAAATATACCCATCGGTTAGTCATCAATGCTGGGGATGTAATAAAGTAGAAGGTAGATTCCTACATATATGGTGGACCTATAACATTATCCAGACAT
Source organism: Rhinella marina (assembly GCA_900303285.1). NCBI lineage: Eukaryota > Metazoa > Chordata > Amphibia > Anura > Bufonidae > Rhinella > Rhinella marina. Next base: position 151,837 of record ONZH01006401.1, on the reverse strand, counting down.
TCTGGACTGACATCTGTAAAATAACCACTCAAGTGTGTGGACTCACGATAACGCCTACTCCACTCATGTGCTTATTGAACAAAACACCATATCCGAATAGATCTAGAAAGCTACTTTCACACTTACTAGCTAGAATTCTCATTGCCTCTTTTTGGAGGTCGGACAAAACCCCACCTATAACACTGTGGCTTGCAAAATGTGATGATATATATAGAATGGAGCAGATCGCAGGATGGGAGACCAGACGCACAGAATCTTTCATAAAAATCTGGAGCCCGTGGCGTACCTTCTGTGGCTTTTCAACCTCTCTCAAATTCCTTCACAAGTTATATTGTGATATTTCAAGATGTTCTCATTATTTTTTCTAGTTTCATAACTGCGATTTTCCATGGAGATTATATAATACATTTCTACCCTGATACTTAGGTATTTACCTATGTCTTTATGTTTGAAGTCACTCTATTGTTCCTATCTTGAACGCCTTAATAAAAATGTTTTAAAATAAAATATACATCAAAATATTAATGTATATCTCAGTTTAAATGTCTATTTTTGTTCTTTTACACTTTGTAAATGATTATGTGCACAATAGGCTATGACACATATTGTAGCTTGCCGACAAGATATTAATGTAATATAATTAATGTCACAAATCAATACTTGTAGATTGATCAGTATTAATGGAATATGTCGTTTTATTTTTCCTATTTTCTAGGTGTTATCGGTCAGGGCGTAGTAGAGGGTGTGGTCTTGTAAATAAAGGTGTATAGGGCTAGGCGAGGACCCTTTCTTGATACTTTTTTTTTTGTATGGAAAATGTACAGTAAATGTAATAGATTACTTTAAATGGGGGCAATTACAATTTATTGTGAGCAGTGAGCTTTTTAGTAGGCACAGAAGTGGGATGGTTACGCTGATAATGGCATTATCACCGCTCACCATCTGTGTAGATTCACCAAAGTTGCGTAACACCTCAGAGAGGTCAGACATCAATGCCCACTCGTCGCTTGTGAAGAATGTAACAACGAATGTCAGCTAGATAGACTTTTGAACGGTTATAATACTGTTTTTTTGCCACCCCCTCTCCCTCCCAAAAAGAAAGGCGTATTTCACAATGGACTTTGGTCTTTTTGGAACAGCGACAATCGTTCTACCTAATAAAATTATATCCCTATAGTTTAATTCCCTCCTTGGGTAAATTTAACTGAACAGCAGCAAATGAGGAACTGCGGCCTAAATTAACGGTATTAAATGTAACAACGGATGTCAGCTACATAGACTTTTGAACGGTTTTAATATGCTGTGCACCTAGCGTTACTGACAGGGAAATGTTTTGATACTTTCCACAAATAAAGATTGCAGATGGTTGCTATCTATTAACACTGGGTCCAATTTTGAACTTTTACCTAGGTTTTAGGCCACTAGATATTGCCATTATTTTGACATGTGTAATTATGCAATGTAACAAGTTTAATTTAAATGTTGTAACCACCTGAAAAACTCCCAGTTATACTCCCATTATCATAAGACGATAAAAATAAAGATACTGCAAATTGGCTGTGTCTTTATCGGCCGATTCAATTAATTAATGAATTGATTACTCTCTGCCTGAATATTGAACTACTCTGACACAGGTTATGCCAGAAGTACTGGACTTCATGAAGAGGGGTGTGAAATAGATGATGATGATGACACCCCCTTTCCTTTGCCGGTTGTGATCAGGGAAGAAGCTCCACCTGATGCTAAAAATGAATATTCATTGGAAATGCTGATTCATAATGTTAGTAGCACCCAGCGGAAGGAACCCACTGTGGTAAATGGGCAGGCAACTGTGGCAGTGTTAGAGGGTGTACCACACTTACCAAATACAGAGAAGCAGTTGGCACAGTGTTCTGTGGTGTTGTGACATAGAACGTGAACCAGGCACATAAAAGAGAGCCTGAGTGGGGTCACGAGATGATCAAGCTGAGAGAAGTCAGCATAGAGTCCAAGAACTATACCCAGGCAGTGGAAAATTTCCTGGCATGTCTGAACATCTAGAAGAGCATGACCGACTGCTGGCAGAGACTCACTACCAGCTGGGCCTGGCATATCAGTACAACTGCAAACATGAGGATACCTTCACTCACTCACACAGTCCATAGATACGATAGAGAAGAGACTAGCTGTCCCCACAGAACAAATGGAGAAGGCTTCAGAGGAGTTAAAGGAGGAGACCCAGTAGGAGATAAATAAACCGAAGGGTCTACTGTCTGATATCAAGGAGAAGATTGAAAACTCCAAAGAAGCACAGAAAACTGCAGAAGACACGGACAAAGCGCTTAGAGACCATGGGTGAAACTTCCTCAGGGTTTCCAAAAGAGAACGGCGGCACTTCTACATCTGCTGCTGCAGAATATAAGAGCGGGGACTGCACTTTACTACAAACCAGCTGTATATCAGACATCTCTCATCTAGTATGGAAGAAGATAAATAGCAAACCTGAGGAGGAGAATCCTCTGAAAGATGCCAAGAAATCCAAACCAGAACCTGTTGAGAAGAAACTCATGGCATCTGGAAATGGTGACGCTGCGCTGTCGGCTGAGGCGGAGAAGATGAAGTTTCTGCTATTTTACCATCTGCTAAACAAGTTGATAGGGATGATGTGGATGCAGAAGCCAAGAGACTCATGGCATTGAGTAGCCTGGACCTGGTCATGAAAGACATCCACTCCGCTGTCAATGCCTTCCAGAAAGCAAGCAGCCTTCTGGGGAAGAAATATGAGGAGACGGCCAACCGGTGTGCAGATGCCTTCTACTACTTTGGGATGGCTGTCCTGGAGCTTGTACGAATGGTGAACAATGTCCTGGGTAACACTCTGGAGGGAATGCCAGAAGAGGAAGATAAAGAGTCTGATAAGGACCCCAATATTGTTGTAAACATTTTTCTTAGGAAATCAAATTCTAAAAATCAGAAGAAACGAATTTTCGGGGAATATATGAAAATTAGATTTCCAAATTCTTCAAGGTTTTCAAATATTTTGTCTTTCTGTTGTCAGCCATTCCTTCAGTCTGCAGAGGAGGTAAACAAAAATCATAATATGGCCCTTCTCCTGAATGGCCCACCAAGGATGGACAAAAAGATCAGCAGAAGCATATTAGATGTGACCTTGGAGATCATCTCCCTTTTAAGCAAAGAGGATTACACATTAGTGAAGAAGACATCTGGGGAATGTGTGTCTCATGTCATCCATCTTCTATAGTTAGGAAGATGGAGCAGTTCTTACCCCCTGATATATGAAAGGACGATGCTTAAACTTATCCACAAGATAATTCAATAGCTGACTTGTGAGGTTCTTATAAAGTGTTAGGATTTCTCTGTGTATGAATGGGAGATTTACATGGTGGAATAGAAGTACACAATGATCTGTACAAGGATGTCATTAATAGCAGACTACCAGCCTTTTATATCACAAGATGGATTCAGAATGAGAAATCAACAAGAGAGGTGTCCTCATAATTTATATTACAAGGAAGAATGCCCATAGAATCCTGAGGGGGAAGATTCACCATACGTATTCATGTTTAGAATGTGGAAAATGTTACACATCAGAAGTCACACGGTAGAGAAGCCACTTTGATGTTATATATGTGGAAATCAAATTCTAAAAATTAAATCAGAAGAAACTACTGTTGAAGTGGAGCATAAATAACAGAGGACGGTGGGTGATTTCCCTATATAAGAGTGTGTTGGAGGACGTTTCAGTAGATATGACCACAGCAAATCCAAGTTTGAATCTTTAGAGAAACCTTATGTTTTCACTAAATATAATGTTCAGCTAGTATTTAACTGTTCATATCTATCCTATAACTCCCTTAATCATGAAGAACCTTCTCCTGACCAGCCACAGACTACCACAAGTACAGGACAGAAACGGGGTAAAGAAGGAGTTAAAGAGTTCATGAAAACATTGTCTTTCCACACTCAGAAGAATTCACACGGGAGAGAAGCCATACCCGTGTGGAATGTGGGACATGCTTTATAAGTAAATCATCTTGTTAGACATGAGAATTTTCATATACAGAATGTGGGAAATGTTTTATAGATAATTAGTCTTTTTGGGCATGACAGACGTCACATAGCAGAGAGCCTATTTTCATTACATTCAAGAATGTGGGATATGTATGAAAGAAAAATCTAATCTTGTTAAAACAGAGAAGTCACACAGGAGTGAAGCCATATTCATGTTCAGAATGTGGGAAATGTTTTACTCTGAAATCAAATTATTACACATGAGAAACTAAACACAATAATGAAACTTTTTTCTAATTCAGAATGTGGGAAATGCGTTGCAAATAAAATCTTCTTTTCCATGAGAGAATTCACACAAGATATAAACCATATTCATGTTCAGAATGTCGGAAATGGTTTAATTTATACAGAAATGAAACGTAATACATCAGAGAACTGACCCAGAGAAAAAAAAATATATTCATGTTTAGAATTTGGAAAATGTGTTATAGATAAATCCACTCTCTTTAGAGATCAGAGAAGTCACACTGAAGAGAATCTATTTTGATGTAATAACCTGTATGTGGACAATTTTTGTTCCGAAATCAAATTAAAAAAATTAGGTCTTGAACTTTTTCACAATATTCTACTTATCTAAAGTACTGTAAGCCATAATCAACAATAAAGGAAATAAATGCTTGAAATAATATTAAAAGGAGTTGTAGGTGGAGCACTCTCTATTTGGTGGTTCATGCACCCTAGAGAGATATGGTCTAATTTCAGAGTATAATATGGAGAATATTGTAGGATATAGTTATATATATGATGATATAGTATACAGTACCCAATATTATGGGTTATATTCTAATATACAATCATATATCATGAAAACAAGCTATATTGGTAGATAAAAAATATACTTATTTTAGTATTAAAACATATAAATATTAAAATGAAAATAGCCCCAAAAATTGAAAAATATAAAAACAAAAAATAAAAAATAAAAAATGAAAATACAAAAATAGTAATAAAAATAAGTCAGAGAGTTTATAAAGTGTGGCAATGGTGTAATTGTATCGAAGGATAAGTCATTTGGAAGTATAATGCCGTTTCACTTAATGTTTATGGTCAGGAATTATGTCCCAGTTTTGTAGCAGCTATTATTTGTGACTGGATATCGCCAGTATAATAATGTCTTTTATCAGGTAGTACAAATACAGTATTGAGGCTTTACTGTGGTACTTTACCGCTCTAGCAGCTGTAATCTCTTTCCTCCGGTCCTTTTGGTGCACAGCGTTCCTCCGTCCAGAGTTGTGTGGTCTCAGCGATGTGCGGACTCGGCGTGGGTTACTTTAAATCTTGGCGCGCGCTCAAGTCTGCTAGTGCTGTTTCGGGCAGAGTTGGATTCAGGAGAGAACACGAGTTTTTCGAGCGCACAGAAATAGCCGGCACACACGTGGGACGCCACGTGGAACGCCGAGCGCGCGCCAAGATTTAAAGTAACCCACGCCGAGTCCGCACATCGCTGAGACCACACAACTCTGGACGGAGGAACGCTGTGCACCAAAAGGACCGGAGGAAAGAGATTACAGCTGCTAGAGCGGTAAAGTACCACAGTAAAGCCTCAATACTGTATTTGTACTACCTGACAAAAGACATCATTATACTGGCGATATCCAGTCACAAATAATAGCTGCTACAAAACTGGGACATAATTCCTGACCATAAACATTAAGTGAAACGGCATTATACTTCCAAATGACTTATCCTTCGATACAATTACACCATTGCCACACTTTATAAACTCTGATTTATTTTTATTACTATTTTTGTATTTTCATTTTTATTTTCATTTTTTATTTTTTGTTTTTATATTTTTCAATTTTTGGGGCTATTTTCATTTTAATATTTATATGTTTTAATACTAAAATAAATAAGTATATTTTTTATCTACCAATATAGCTTGTTTTCATGATATATGATTGTATATTAGAATATAACCCATAATATTGGGTACTGTATACTATATCATCATTATATATATCACTATATCCTACAATATTCTCCATATTATACTCTGAAATTAGACAATATCTCTCTAGGGTGCATGAACCACCAAATAGAGAGTGCTCCACCTACAACTCCTTTTAATATTATTTCACTGACGATTTTGGTTGAATCGGAGGTGAGAGCACCTCATATTCCTTTTCTACATTAGTGAGCCACTGAATTTACCCAAAATGCTTGAAATAGATCACTCTGTGTGTAATGAATCTATAGAATATCACTTTTTGATGATGAGTGGCGTGGTGAAAAGTAAAGACGCTCCATCTAATTGTTTTATAATGTACAGTAACAGTGTTGTTCATTTAATCTCTCCCTATTGGTTTTAGGGTTGATTTGTGACTCTTTATCTGCTATTATCTTGCATCTGCACTTTGAATTGCATTGAGGGTGGATTTCATCCTCACATTTCTGTATTCATATGATATCAGAACTTTGGGTCTAGGTGGTAGTTACCCCGCCTGGCTCCTATATAGGCATTTTGTTTTGCCTGGCACTGTTGTTCTTTGTGATGTATCAAAATTAATGTTCCAGCCTATATTGTTTGGATTGTAATGCCTTTATTGAAAATAATAAAAAGATATTTGCAAAAAATAAAAATATAAACATTTTTTGTTACTCACCCTGCTGTATCTCAGCGCGGATCTGGTGAAGCCGCTCTGGGCATTTAAATTTAAGATTGGACCATTTGCGCTGGATCTGGCCCGGGGTCCGCGCGGTGTCGAACCGATGGCGCAAGCCTCGGATCACCTGCTTTATTAAATTCTTCCTATGGAGGTTAGGATGGCGGTGTGTACCATCATAATCCCCTCTGTCCATCTGCTTTATAAGGTATTTTAGCTCTTTATAGCTGAAAGCAGCTGAACGCCTGACTGCCATTTTTCGCTGTGCCAGAGGACTGTACGCCGCGGCCTAGCGTCGTGTGTGCGTGCGTAGGATGAATTTGCGGGACAACTAGGAAAGAGAAAGTGGGAGAAAATGATTGAGAGCTCTCAATATATTATCTGCTGACATTATTGTTCGGATTCACCGAGCCAAGACGAAAAGTTAGGACTTTTTTTAAAGCACACCCAGAGATCCCACAATCGGTCCACCTTAGTTGCCCTGTCGGTATGTTCCGCAGTTAGAACCTCCATCCTCTCCAGCAGATCCATCTCTGCAATCCACTCCTTTATAGAAGGGGGGCTGTAGGATCGCCAGTGTCTAGGAATTACGGTGCGTACAGCAGTGAGACAGGGCCTCAACAGATCCTTTTTAATATGTGACAAGTAACCAGGTATAAGATAAAGAAGAGCCAACTGCGGAGTAGGGGAGATATGTTTCCCTGTGGCTTGTGTATATATCTCAAAAATCTTTGTCCAATCAGGCTGAATAAGGGGTCATGACCACCAAATATGTGTCATATTCCCAATCTCTCTTTCACACCTCCAACATAGATCAGAGACCTCAGGATAGAAAGAATGAAGCAGTGAGGGACATCTATACCATCTAGTCAATAATTTATAATTTTTTTCCTGAGCTGCACAGGCCATAGATGTTTTATATGAGAGAAGAAAATTTTTTTCCCATTTAGCTTCAGTGAAAGTGGTCCCCAACTCCGCTTCCCCAGAGGTCAGAAAGCTTGGCAGTTCACTAGTTACTTTCCGCAACACTAAGCCATAAAGCAAGGCGATCAAATGAGCAGGCTGAGAGGCTTGTAGTAATAAGCTCTCAAAATAACGAATATTTTTTAACGCTAATTCGCTCGTCTCCAATAGTACTCTAATGCGTACGAATTTACCCTCCTGATGCTGTTCCCGAACCATTTCTGATGTGTTTCCACCATGTTTTCAAATTTTTATATGTACCAGACATCCTCCCTTTATCCGAGCAGGGGGTGCCTGGTCTTCTCCCATTGACTTTATTTATGCTCGGCCTAGCGCTCGATCATCACTACAAACTAGGCATGAGAATTCGTATAGTAGAGAAACCATATTTGTGTTGGAAAATGCTTTAAAAATAAATCAAATATTGTTTCCTATAAGAGAAATTACACAGGATATGAGCCGTATTCATGTTCGGAATGTGGGATATGTTTTGCATGAAAATTTGATCTTTTTAGACTTCAGAGAAGTCAACAGGAAAGATATCACGTCCATGTTGATAATGTGGAAAATGTTTTATACATAAATCAGACTTCACACAGGAGAAATGCGGTTTTCATGTTTAGAACATAAATGTTTTTGTTTTTTTTAAAAAAAAAAAAAAAACTTGTTACCCATGAAAATTCGTACGGAATGGAAACTATATTCATGCTCAGAGTGTAGAAAATATTTCACATAGAAATCTCATCTTGTTATATGTGCCTGGATTCACACAGGAGAGAAGCCATATTTATGTTCAGAATAAGAGAAATATTTTACTACTGAAGCTAAACCTAAGAATCATCAGAGAAGTTGAATAGAAGAGAAGCCTTTTTGATATTTTGTATAAGGAAATCAAATTCTAAAACTGGAATTTTAACCCCTGTTATTAACTATTATTTAGGTTGGGACTACATAACATATGAATTGTAAATATAAGGAACAGAAAGGAGAGTCTTGTTTACTTCTGGATGAATTGTCCTGATGAAAGTTGCTTCTTATCACTACATTCATACATCCACCTACAGTGTGGTAGAACCCAGCCATGACAGCGGCCCTTTCCATTGTTACTAACAGACATTTTCACTAAGGCTCAGTGGTTAAAACATAATCTGCAAGGAGTTTGTATGTTCTCCACGTTTTTGCCTCGGTTTCCTCCCCACACTCCAATGAAATACTGATGGTATAGACAACTTAGATTGTGAGGTATGAAAGATGCATGTTCCAGCACAAGTCCAAAAACCTATATTTCAAATGTGCAAACCGCTCTTAGATCTAAAGGTCTAAAAATCTAAGATTACTGTAGGTCTAAAACAGCACCATGCAGGCACCTTTTTCATGTGAATTATTGGTGTCCATCTGACAAAGCAAAGCCAAACGGAGCCACCATCCAAAATAACGATGCGCACAGTGGGGTCCTAGATTCAAATTCAAATAACATAATATTTATTCACAGTATGTCAGGAAGGGGTTAAAGGTTTAAAAAAAAAAAACAAACAATCAAAACACAGGTTTTAGGAGAATTATTTAAAGAATAACAAATTATAAATAAACAAAACTAAAGAAAATAAAAATTAAAAAGGCCTTTGGCGACGCCTGGCCATCATCGCCTGCAGCTCTCCCAGCTCCAATTGAATCCTGCGAATGAGGCAGAAGGCTGCGTGGACCTGTGTGCTCAATCTTCGCAGGCTGGCCTCCATCTCAAAGTCGTTAGGGATAGCTGTAGGGGTGGAAACAGTGATGTAATTAGTATTATCGAGTTAAAGGGGTTGTCCCACAAAAAATATTCTAAACTTTTAAAGCAGCACCTGGATCTGAATACTTTAGCAGTTGCATGTCATTAAATATTTTGTATATCTTCTAGAACTGACTCCGTTATTCAGTGAAATGTATATTTATTGAGCCTTTATTTTTTTTCTTCTTAGAACTGCTCACTGAGAAGGCCGCACATGCTCAGTTTAAATCTTCAACTGCCTCCTGTCCTGAGCTGTGATAGGGAGAGATGGACACGAGTCCTGACATGCAGCAGTATAGACACTAGTCACACTACCCTTCAGTAACCAGCTTGATGTAGCAGTAATTGGGGCAGATCTCTGGACCTTTGTGAGGTGCAGGGCTGTTTCTCGCTTTGTTAAAAAGATTGCCAATGTACCATAATATTATGTCACGTATGACCCATTTTTGTTAAATATTTTTTGGGTAACACAACTTTCTACTTCTTTTACTATCTTGATTTTAAAATTATTGCGATATGTCGGCTTCACTAACCACTTGGAGAACATAATGTGTACACAGTCTAGTTATCAATAACTTGTTGGTTGGCATGATCCTAGTGCTTGAAAATATTACACTTCTGTGAATTAGGGGTTTGTACTTACAGGACACCCATACTGGGTGGTCTTCCCAGGGGCCTGGGGAAAACTCCTCATCATCTCCCCTTACTATTGGAGCTATAAAAGATAAAACATAAAATTAGCTTGTTTTTTGAAGACAGAAGTTCCACCCATTACACTTTTTATTTTACCTGCCTCTGGTAGCTGGGCTGGGGGTGTACGAGGGGCAGGTGGGGTCCTCTCAGGGTGGGGTGGAGGAGGGGCAGAGGAGCTCCTCTGTGGTGCAGCAGCTGTCAAAAATCATTAAATAATGGAATTATATTCAACTCTAATGAACAGTTGTAGCTACATGGGAATAGTTTGGGGCTGGAGGATCCCGTTCCTAACCACTAGTGCTCTTACTGCAGCTGCACTCCCACGTAGCTTGGATTAAAAATAAATAAATATGTTTTCCACTTACTAGAGGCTGCAGGTACTTCAGGGGCCGTCCTGACTCGACGGTGGTGACGCTGTCGTAGACTTTGGTCTGCAACATAAAAATGTACACAATTGTTAGATGACGACTCTTTTTAATACTAACACATCCTACTATCAATATATTATGGGTGTGAGAGGGGGGCCATATCATATTTTTCTACTAAAAAGGTATTTATAGTAATAGATGATGTTATTGTCGCAATAACTTTCTTAATATCGTTAACACGGTGCTGTAGGAATACTTTGGAGATCGCCCACTGACAGTAGCTGCAGCATGGGCATGTATTTGAGTCTGTGTGTCGGAGGAAGAAGCACTAACTATGAAGGGGCATATAAGGGTACTTTCTTTCACACTAGTGCATTTGCCTGACACAAACGGGAGAATGGCCAGCAGACAGACGGACAGACAGACAAACTCATTTTTATAATATTAAGAGACAGTACAAAAAATTTTTAACATGTTTTTACTTGTCAAATATTTTGTTACTCACCCGGCCTTATCTCAGCACGGATCTGGTTAAGCCGCTCTGGGCATTTAGATTTAAGATTGGACCATTTGCGCTGGATCTGGCCCAAGGTCCACGCGGTGTCGAACCGATGGCGCAAACCTCTTATCACCTGATTTATGATGTCTCTTTTATGGATGTTTGGATGGCCATGTGTACCATCATAATCCCCTCTGTCCATCTGCCTGATCAGGTATTTCAGCTCTCCTGAGCTAAAAGCAGCTGAATGCCTGACTGCCATTTTTTGCTGTGTCAGAGGACTGTACGCCGCGGCCTAGCGTCGTGTGTGCGTGCGTAGGACACATTCGCGGGGCAACTAGGAAAGAGGAAGTGGGAGAAAATGATAGAGAGCTCTCAATATATTATCTTCTGAAATTATTGTTCGGATTCACCGAGCCAAGATGAAAAGTTAGGACTTTTTTTAAAGCACACCCAGAGATCCCACAATCGGTCCACCTTAGTTTTCCTGTCGGTATGTTCCACAGTTAGAACCTCTATCCTCTCCAGCAGAAACATCTCTACAATCCACTCCTTTATAGAAGGAGGGCTGCAGGATCGCCAATGTCTAGGAATTACGAATTATTAATTAATTGTAAAATAATTGAATTATGAGCTGGATTTGCAAGTTTTATTCTTGCTTCCATACCATCTATTCCAAAGTGAATTCTTTTGGTACTATACTTACGGCTCAGGTGTTGAACATTGCTGATGACTTGGGGATTTGATAATTTCCTCCATTATCTGAAAAGAGGTACTCTCCTTTTTTAACTCTAAAACTAATCTGATTTCATCGCTCAATTCTTTAGGGCAACATTTATTGTAGTGTTCTCTGTCTTCTCACTCGTTCAAGTTGACTATGATTTAGGACCGAATTACAAACACATATGTCTAAGACATTGGAATTAACTTTCCATTTCTGTTTTGAAACCAAACATCTCTATTGCAACTGAAGAACTGCACTAAGTTCATTGAACAACCTTAAATTCGATTATATTTTCTGTGTACAGATCTATCACAGTGTATGTACAATATTTGGCTGAGTGGCCAGGGCTATCACATTGACCATCTCCAGAGAAACAAATTTGGACTTCATGCATTTCTTCTGTCACCTTTTTCTTTTCTTGCTGCCAGGCAATATCGATTGCAGGAAAAATGAGGTTAGTGTGGTTACAGTAAAAAGTAGTCTCTAAAAAAAATGTCACACAGCTCGTGCGCCTTTTTTTTTTTTTTTTAAAGTTTAGTCCACTGCACAAGATAGATGCTGCAAATAGGACATTTGCACTCCAAAAACGTCCTATTTTGGGCTGGGCATTCCATAGTAAAGTTGAGTGTTCTCTCTTCATCGCCCTCAAATGATCAATGCACTTCCTTTTCTTTGTTTTGTCACGGTACTTATGGTTAGGTTCCAACCTTCGGCATCCTGGCAATTCACCTGACATAGAAGTACATCCAGGCAACTTTTATTAACTATGAATTTGTTATCTTTCACCTTGCCTTCTACATTTTTATCTGTAAAACAATTAGAATGGTGACTTTCTATAATTGACTGTAATGCAATCTGATCAGAAGAGCAGTGGCTTATCATCAAAGGGTCGTATGAGTTGTCCCCAGAATCAGCATGAATTTCCATTTTCCTCCATTTAATCTGGCAATGGAAAAATTCTACTAACCTTATAATCACAGTTACCCTCATCAACTGGTTGCACAGTGTTTTGATCGTCGTTTGCTACAATTGGAGACAGAAAACTATCAATAGGAATGTTTAGATGGATCTGATTGCGATTGGAAATGAGACATCTTGGTAAAGGTGTCGATTCAGTAACTTTGGCTTACTGGAGATTGCTCTTCCATTCAAAAATTCAATTCAGCTGGTTCAGCGAATTTTCCAAAAAGATTCGGTTTGATCCGAATAAATTTGTGGCAAATCGCGTTAAAAAAATGGCTACTTCCGGGCTGCAGAGAGCCTGTATAGTGGTGTAGAACACTGTGCCTTGCAGTAACACGCATTGGGAGTCTGCTGTGGTAGTGAAACTATACTGTGAGCCAGTATGACACGCAGATAACAGGCGTCTCTTAGAATCGCTGCACATTTTACGTATTTGGGCAGTTATGGGACCAAAACTCACCAAATAACTCAAGTCTGAACTCAGCCTTACAGGTCAATGTTAGCGCCAGCTATAAAGAACTGTGCAGAGGCCCAAGATCCTACTACAGCGCCACATTCCACACAGATTTCTTACAGAACCTGTTCTATTACACGCTTAAACTAGCAGAGCCCCCCCCCGCCGGCAGTGACAGCAGCATCATTAGACCACAGAATGGCACGATGACAGTGTATAGGAGGCAGTGGCAGCAGCTATAGCATCAAGAGACCACAGAGTGGTATGACGATAGTGTAGAAAAGGCAGTTACAGCAGCTGTAGCATCAGGAGACCACAGAGTGGCACGACGATAGTGTGGAAGTGACAACAGCAGTAGCAGCATCAGGAGACCACAGTGTGGCAGAACGACAGAGTAGGTTGACAAGATTTAAACTACAATCAGTAGAATTTCGCAGTAACAGACAGGCCCAATGAAAAAACTGCAAATGACAGTAGTGAAGAATTATGAAGTCACACAGTGGCACAATGACAGTGTAGAGGAGGCAGTGGCAGCAGCTGTAGCATCAGGAGACCACAGAGAGGCACGACGACAATATATAGGAGGCAGTGGCAGTAGCTGTAGCATTATGAGGCCACACAGTGGCACAACGACAGGGTGGGCAAGTGGCAGCAACCGTAGTAGCAGAATTATGAGGTCAGGCCGGAGTGGCACGATGAAGTTGAGAGGCCAGAGTTGCACGATGGCAGAGATGGGAAGGGGAAATTTCTCATCACCACTAATGACTGTGCCCGAGGAATTGATGTAGACCCGTTGTGAAGTTTGACCTGCACAGTGTGCAAGTGGCAGCAGTACTGTTAGAATTTTGAGTCCACAGAGTGGCACAATGATAGATCGCAGAAGTGGCAGCAGCAGTAGAATTTTGAGGCCACAGAGTGGCACAATGACTTCCAGTGTGGAAGTGGCAGCAGGAGTAGAATTTAGAGGCCAGGGTGGTATGACGACAGAGATAGGAAGGTAAAAATTCTGATAACCACTAATGTCTGTGCCAGAGGAATTGACGTAGAACAAGTGTCAACCGTTGTTAATTTTAATTGACTCACCGAGCAAATATCACGTCAGTAAGTAAAATTTCCGAGTCAGAGGCCCACTGAGCAAATATCACATATCAGTAAGTACAATTTCTGTGTCCGCAAAATCACAAATGTCTGTAATTTTAATTTCCGAGTCAGAGGCCCACCGAGCAAATATCAAATGTCTGTAAGTTTAATTTCCGAGTCCCAGTGAGCAAATATCAAATGTCTGTAAGTTTAATTTCCGAGTCATAGTCCCAGTGAGCAAATATCACATGTCTGTAAGTTTAATTTCCGAGTCAGAGGCCCACCGAGCAAATATCAAATGTCTGTAAGTACAATTTTGAGGCTACAGATTAGTATGACGACATTAAGGAGCCAGTAGTAGTAGCAGCATGGGCAGACTATAGAATGGTATGATGACATTATGGAGGCAGTAGCACGACGACAGTGTGGGGAGGTAGGTGGCGATAACACTACCCGCTGACGATGGTGGGTGTAAGAAGGAGCATCAGATGTGTGGCATCAGGCTGGTGGCAGCAGAGTATTTGGTGAGGCAGGTAGCCAGCTAGAAGAAACAGTCAAAAAACAGCATGAATTATCTAATGTGACGCATCAGGCGTTGGTGGTTGGAAATCCTGGCTGATCCACGCCTGATTCATCTTGACAAAGGTCAGTCTCCACATTTTGAGAGGATAGGCGAGTTCACCTTGGGGTAACTATGGCCCCCGCCGCACTAAACACCCGCTCTTATGCCACACTACTGGCCGGGCAGAACAGCTTTTCCAGAGCAAACTCGGTCAGTTGCGCCCACAAATCTAGTTTGGCTGCCCAGTAGTCCAGCCGATCTTCAATGACGGGTGGCAGGGTGCTGATGTCATGCTGCTGCTGCCACCACCACCATGCTGATGTGGCTTGGGATGTCTGAGGTCATTTGCGACAAAGTTGAAGACCTAGTCAACCATCCAAGAACCGCTGGGTTTCTGTTCAAGACACGACCTCTAGATAACACCGGGAACTCGGGCCTCTCTAAGTGACCCCTGCTGCCACGTCCCCTTACTCTGCTGCGACCTGTGCCTGTTCCAGAAACATTTGTGCCACTGCCCCTCCCCTGTGATGGGCCTGTCACTTCTCTGTCTGACATATGTTTGATAAAAAATTTAAAATAAAAGGAAATTAAGAAATCCCCCCAAAAATATACTTTGCTCACTGCCTCGCACAACGGCTTCACTGCCTTGCACAATAGCTTAACTATTTCTTTTAGAAATAACGTCACCCATAGAGTGGGTTAACAATTGGTTGCTGCACTGCACTACAATGGGTAACTGCACTGCACTACACACTATATGGCGCTTTTTGGGTACCACAGAACGGCTTAAGTATTTAACACTGGGTTACTGCACTGCACTACACACTATATGGCGTAACAATGGGTGACTGCACCTCACTACACACTATATGTCGCTTTTCTGTTTGTTTGGCGACTGACGCTGCGACTATTTCTTTAAAATGAACAAGCCGACAAACACGGTTTAATATTTTTTTGGCAATTCAACTTCACCGAGGACGTTAGTTAACAAAGCAGCGATTTCCCTGCCTGATATTCCCCTATTGATTCTGTGTAAAAATTCTCCCTATCCTTTCCCTGCAGTTCTGATGAACTATACCTGAACTCCTATAACTTCTTTCTTTTCTGTAACAAGGTTTTTCTATTACTTTCTCTAGCGCTCCTCACTAGGGATGAGCGAACTTTTGAAAAGTTCAGTTCGGTTCGATTCGGCGAACTTTCGTGAAGTTCGGATTCGTACGAACCGAACCTAAAACGTACCTTGCTATAACAGCTGAATAATTGCAGCTACAATAGTTGGAGTCTGATAGGGTATAGTTTCGTTTAGTTGCAGTTGCTATTACAATGAAAAAAGTGGAAAAAATCAAAGTGCAAAAATAGTGAAACCTCAGCCAGGTCGACAACATTTGACAGCATTGAAGATGTCCGCTGGAGCAGTCCATGTCATGCCAGAGCACCAAAAACATGGTAAATCGTGGCACCAGCCTAAGAATAGGCTGCGTTGAAGTTGATGCGGTCTCAGTGACATCACAGGTCAGAAGACAGACAGGCGTACCATTTAATTAGACCTTGTGCACCCCAGAACAGGTACACATTAGCCAAGGTGTAAGTGATTACACGGGACATAGAACACAAAGTGCAAGTTGGCAACACTGGCAGCATTGCCTTGGGCCCAGTAGGGTGGAAAACAGACATTTGACAGTGGAACCAGCAGCAGTAATAGTACTGTATTGGACCCAGTATGGTTGAGAACAGACAATTGACGGAGGAGGCAGCAGCACTTGTATAGCATCCAGGCCAGTATGGTTGAGAACAGACAATTGACGGAGGAGGAGGAGGCAGCAGCACTTGATTGCACCCAGGCCAGTATTGTTGAGAAGAGACAAGTTGAGGAGGCAGCTTCAGCAGCTCTTGATTGCACCCAGTATGTTTCCAAATAGACAATTGACGGTGGGGGCATTAGAAGGAGCAGTATTCTTTTGGACCCAGAAGGGCCTAGTACAGAGAACTGAAGTTGGAAGCTAAGAATAAGCATGCTTGTAAAAATCAGTTTTTATACATGACAAAATGTTGATGTAGAGTTCAGCACAGGACAGTCAACGTTAAAAAACAACCCTGTAACATTACAGGTAGTCTAGTAGGATACAGATACGGTTAAATAGACAGCTAACCTCACCCACAGAATCCATGAGGTGAAGAAAGGACATTTAAAAAGGCACAGATTCAAGAAGGTTTTACGCCAGTTCCATTATCCAAAAATACGTGTCCAATTTTCATGAAATGGACACCTCACTGGCACTCGCTTTACAAATTGACGCAACTACTCTGGTGTCAAACCTGTTGAATCTGGGCCTATGGCTGTTGGCGATACATACATAGATATATATATCTTTGTTACACCAGTTTGATGTCCTAACCGAGTGCAGCGCCCAACCCAATGGATGTATGCTTTTGTGTTTTTTTTTTAGTGCTGTCACCAGCTAGCTTAAAGGATAAGTCCGGGCAATTTATAAGTTTCTGGGTCAAGTAAGGGCACAGAAAGTTATTAATGGCTTGGACTTATCTTTTAAAGTGGGTAGGGGAAAAACCCCTGATGGGGTATGGGAGTGACCTTCCCGCCCTCTCTTTGGTCACTCCCAAAAAACCTCACCCTATGGGTACCTTCACATGTGGCTGCTGGTCTGCTGAGTAAAATCCACAGGGCATTTTTATACCGTTCACCAAACGGCGTTCAGTACTATGGTGCCGTCCGGACATACGCAGTTCTGCACTGAACTGGGTATTTGCGTCCAGCCCCATAGTACTGAAGGTGGCATAAAATCAGCCAACGATGCGCTGTGGATTTTAGGCAGCAGAGAACCCCAAAAAAGCATCCCATTGTAAAGGCACCCGTAAATAAGGCAAGTTAACTTGCCTTTCAGCAACTGTTTGTTGCTGTAACTAACTGTGGAGGTTTTTTATATCACAGTTGAAGGGCAGCAGCCTCCGTGATATATACCCCATAGACAGCCTTATTCCACGCGTGACTGCACGAGAGGCGTGAAATCAGTCGCACAGAGAAGAACCCCATCGGGATTTGCGGTGCGAGATTTTACTACTCTCATGATATCAACAAAACACCTCAAGAACAGTTAGTACCCGCTCACAAAACGGTGAGTAGTGTTCCTTGGCACGGGTGCCAGGGATAGAACCCCATGGCTATAGTTCACAAAAGGTCAAATCCCCACTTTGTGAAGCATAGTCGTGGGGATTATTTTAGGGATGGTACTGTTCTTGGGGTATGGGTTGGACGGTGCATCGGTGTGAGGCATTAAGCTGGTGTGGAGATGTTAAATGGCCAACACACCATGGGCATTAAATTTGGAGATGGGGTTCTGTATCCGAATTAAGTAGGGAATTTTTAAGGTGATTTTGTTTAATTTGGGGTCTAAGGGGGGAACATTACTTAATAAGTTAAATTACAGATTTTTACGTTGGGCACATATTTAGGAGATTAAGGTCAGTTTCTTGGACACACGGATTGCCATGCAAGACGGTCATTCACATCAGGCAGGGGGGTGGTATAATCCGATGTAATCCAGGCACGATTCATCTTTAGAAAAGTCAGCATCTCAACACTGTGGCAAGAGAGCCTCGTTCTTTGCGGTGTTACGATGTTACCCGCCACACTGAACACCCACTCTGACGCAACACTACTGGCTGGGCAGGACAGCAGAGCCAAAGAAAACTCTGCCAGTTGAGGCCAAATGTCCAGTTTCTCTGCCCAGTACTGCACGGGGTCGGTGACACTTTGGGGCAGGGTACAATCCAGGTAGGCAGTGACCTGGTGGGTGAGCTCATGCTGGTCCACGCCATGAGTCCGGTGTGGTGTCCCCTCTTCAGCAGCTGGCTGCATGAAATCGCTCATCAGAGATTGGAGGCTGTAGTGGTGGTGGTAGTGGAGCGCGCTGGTTCCCCCCGAGAGGATGTTGTCGGGGAACCTGGCTGGTCTCGCTGGTAAGTTGAGACCAACTAACTGGTGAGTAGGTCCCGGTAGTACACCAGTTTTGCCTCCCTCTCTGATGGCGGAAAAAATTCAGCCATTTTGCGGCGGAAGCGAGGGTCCGTCCACCAGGGTGGCCAGCCAGTATTGGTCCCTCTGGCGGATGTCCACAATCCGGCTGTCATTCTGGAGACACTCCCGCAGGCACCTTGCCATCTGCACAACGGACAATGAGCGCATCTCCTCTCCACTGTCCTCTGTATAGTTCCAGGGTCTGCTGGGGTCTTCCTCCGCTTCCTCTACCACCTCATCCTCCATCTCCTCCTGTGATTGAGAGGCAGAGAAGCCAGGTGGCGGTGTGTGGAATGGCTGGGCGTAGACATCTTCCTCCTCCTCACCCTCGATCTGCACTTCATCCATCTCTGGGCTCAAGGCGATGTTCAGCCTTGGAGTGGTGGCCTGGGAATCCTCGCTGACGATGGTTTTCAGCGCACTTTCCAGAACATGGACGAGTGGGATGATGTCGTTGATCCCATAGTCATGCCTGCTCACAAACAGAGTCGCGTCCTCAAAAGGGATCAACAATTGGCAGACTTCACGCATCATCTGCCAGTGTGGCGTGAAGCTGCCTGATTGCCTCATGAGGTAGTCTGTAACGGCTGACCTTTGCTCATACAGGCGGTCCAGCATATGGAGGGCAGAATTCCAGTGTGTTGGCACGTCGCAGATTAGCCGATGTTGGGGCAGACTGCGCTGTCTCTGGATCTTGAGCAGGGTGTTCCTTGCAGTGTAGGAGTGGCTGACATGACATCCTCATACGGTCTTGTAGTGCAGGAAATGATCGAAGAAACCTGTGCACTATGAGGTTTATCACATGTGCCATACAAGGTGTATGACTCAGCCCTCCCTTCTGCACTGCAGAGACAATGTTCCTCCCATTGTCTTCTACAACACTTCCCACCGTTAGTTGACGTGGGGTCAGCCATTCATCTATCTCCTCCCTGATGGTCCGGAGGAGCTCCGGCCCACTGTGGCTCCGTTCACCCAGGCTCACCAAATGGAGGACAGCCTGAGAGCGCCGGGCCTGACATCGGTGGTAAGACACCGGGGCAGGATGGTTGCAAGGTGGTGGAGGCAGAACTTCTGCTTCCCGCTGCTGGCCCCCTAAAGCACCATGGAGGTGACAGTGGCAAGAATGGGCCAACTTCCTGATGGTCTTCTGGGAGGATGTTGACCCAATGGGCAGTAACAGACATGTACTGCCCTTGCCCATAATTAGCGGACCAGACATCAGCACTCAGGTGCACGGTCTTGGACACCGAGAGTCCCAATTAGTCGCCAACCTTTTTCTGAACATAACTGTGCAGTGATGGTACAGCTTTGCCAGAGATATAGTGGCGGCTGGGGACTCGCCATCTGGGGTGCGCACACACCATGAAATCCCTGAAAGGCTGGGAGTCCACAAGGTTGAAGGGCAGGGACTGAAGCACCAGCAGCTTAACCCGGTGTCCGATCAGTTTCTGGGCCATGGGATGGCTGCTGGAATAGACCTGACGTCTGCCCATGGACTCAGTCACGGATTGCTGCCTCATTAGCGGTGTAGATGGCAGTGACACTGTGCTGCTGCTGGCCTGTGTTCCACTGAGAGGATGCTGCATGATGGGATCTGCAGTGTATGGTGCATCGTGCATCCTGACAGGAGGTGGTATTGGGGTCACGGTTCTTCCAGGCCTGTTGGTGTTGCCTTTCCATGTGCTTTCTCATGGATGTTGTCCCAAGATTATCACCCCTACCACGACTGACCCTCAGCGATATGCTTATCTGTCCCCAGGCAGAAGAACTGCCAGACGACAGAGGACCGTGGTTTGCTGACAGCCACGGGGGGGTCTTGCTGGCTGTTGACTGCCACTGCTGCCTGAGGGTGCCCTCTCAGGACCAAGGCTTTGAGGTAATGATCTCTGCCTGGTAGCTTGTCTTCTACCCCTCCCTCTTGTGCCTCGGTTCCTTGCAACAGTGGGATGTTGCTGCGTCGGTGGCACCTCTATTTCCTCCCCTGATGATGCCGAGGATAATGCTGCTTGAGGGCGCCACGTCCGATCAGCGACATCATAATCAAAGTCAGCACCACTGCTACTTTCCTCCGGTGGCTGGGACAGGATATCAGGTGTGGCACTGGATGCCCCTCCCTGGCTCTGTTGACTGCTTACAGCCAACACCTCCTCTGGAGTCTCAGTACGTTCCACCCGCTGACTTTGGTGGACTTCCTCCTCCTCATCACTAAAAAGTGGTAGAGACTCCAAGGGCAGATCAAGGTTTGCCAAGAGTTCCCTGGCAGAAGGTGCCCCAAAGGTGAGTGGCATTCTAATAACAGGGGACGGGGCAGAGGACTCTCGCTGACCGTCCCATGTAAGGGTGGTGTCAGATGATCCAGCTGATGCTTGACTCCTCGTTTGGGAGCTTTGGGCGGTGGAACTGGAGGATTGGGTAAGCCAATCTAGAACCGCTGGCTGTGTGGTTCTTACATGACAAGTGGGCGTCAGGGGTAGCTGCACCCTGCTGCCACGCCTGTTACCCCGGCTGCCACCGGTCCTGGTGCTGCCACTTCTCCTACCCTCACCGCCTGCTGTTGCACTCCTTGCCTGGGAAGTGCTGGAACTAGGACGCTTGGACATATTTATTTGGGTGGTGGAAAATGAAATGAGAATAAAAAAAAAAGGCTTCTATAGGTTACTTCACCTTAGAGAACTTTACACCTGTATTGGAGTTATTGGCCGGAAGGCACAAAGTTTAAATGAGTGATGCTTTGTGGGTTGACGGCACCCAGCAAAGCAGAAATGGACAGGTTTTGTGGGGCTCTGACTTAGCGTCACACTCTATGGAGGGCGTGAACAAGTTTTGCTGCTATAGGTTACTTCACCTATAACAGCTTATGAGAGAAACTTTTTTAATTTACTTTTTTGAAATATTTTGTATTTTTTTTTAAACTTTTTTAAAGTTTATTTTTTATAACTTTTTTTTAAACTTTTTTAAAACTTTTTTTGTTGTGGCTAAACGGGGTTGACGGCACCCAGCAGAGCAGCAACGTGTACTCTCGGTCACGGGACAGGAGCTGGTTAAATGCTACCTGTCCTGACTCTTTTCTCACTTTTCTCTCCCTATTTCTTTTTTTATCTCCCTATCTCTCCCTAGATCTCACTATTTTTTTATTTGTATGCCTATCTCTACCTATCTCTTGATTTCTCAGCCTCCTTCCCTATCTATCACCTTATCTTCTATATCTAGCTTTCCCTGGATCTTGCTATTTGGTTCTTTCTCTTCCTCTCTCCTGCTTCTCTCACTAACCCTTTCTATTCCTTCTCTATCTCTCCCTGTATCTATCTAGTTGTTTGGCTATATATCTCTTTTCCCTCTCTTTCTAATATGGAGCTTCTCTCCCTGTGAAGTCTGGCGACGCGTTGGCGCGCTCAGGCACTTCAGGGGCTGTGGGGTGACGTCACACATCTTGATTTTCACAGAAAACCAGGATACAAGGGATTATAGGAGTAATAATCCCTTGTATCCTGGTCTATTCTGTGAAAAAAGTACAGTTTTGCGTCGCCGTTGTTATTTTAACCAGATTCGTTACAAACTTTCTCAAAGTGCGGTTCGGTGACGAACCGAACTTTTGGCAAAGTTCGTAACGAATCTGGTTCGTTGCGGTTCGGTTCGCTCATCCCTAGTTATAATACTTACATTTTTTATAATACAAAATACCACATATACATTATTAAACACTTACCTCAACGTGACTGGTAGCCGTTGCTCAGCAGAGATGCTGCGCCTCATACTCGTGTCCACGAAGGTCAGGTCCGGATGTAGAGAGACCAGAAGATGATTAAAAACCTCCATGGACATGCAGCAGTAACTCTTGAATTTCATGGGGTCCAGTCGTAGGTCATTGAATAATGTGTGGAACTGTCCCTTCCGATGACGCATAGCGACAATGGGATGAATCCACTGTCGCCTTCTCTCTGGTTCTTCGTCCAGCATCGCTGCTTGCTGTCCGAATTGCCGAGATAGGAGCCAGCGGTGTTAGGCCAAGGGGCCCCTTTTTAAATAATAAAGTGACTCTGCCCTGAGACAGAGTCACCGGGGATCACTGGACTCAGATCCTGAGTCACCGAGCAGGGCAACCCAGGAACCAAGCAGCCGGAAAGGCAAGCTCCCGAAGGAGGACAGGGGATGAGCCCCAATGCCCGAAGGGCACGTGTGCACAAGCACACAATAATGAGCTCCCGAAGGAGGATAGGGGATGAGCCCCAATGCCCGGAAGGCAAATGCGCACAAGCACTCAATGCGCTCAAGTCTGGGACCAGCACAGGATACCCAGCTCTCAATCGGACCACGTGTGCCGAGTTCCGCGCCTCCCGAAGGAGGTTGCAGCCAAACACACAATGTGGCCTCCAAACACACACACTGGCGCACACTAGGATAGTGGAACATAGACTGGAACCCACACAACTCCTGCCTAGACCACAGACTACACCTAATGTGCAACCAAGGTCCTAGTTACGAAGCAGAGCGACCGGGACTCTGGCTTTAGCAAAGCAACAACAAGGCACCGGCACCTGCTGCCAATACTGAGGGGTTTTTATAGTGAAGCAACCAATTAACAGGGCGGTGCTTCCTGTGCAGGACTGGCGGATGTGACATCACCTGTAGCCTCGAAGTATGGGCACATGATCACCTCCTGGCGGAAGCGACATCACAGGCAGGGTCAAGGTCGGAGCTTATGACCACTTCCTGTGTCTGAACCAAAACACAGTGTCTTAAAGCGACAGTGTCATAATTAGACTGCAAGCGCGCGCGTGCACGGCGTCGGTGCCCGCGCCTTACAAGCGGAAGACAACCGCATTTATATCCTTTGGCATAATGGTAATGGTTGAGAGAATGATCGAAAAATGCCTATATCAAGCACAGATTTCACCTCAGAACCTCCAAACGACACGATGAACCAAACAAAATGGCACCTGGGTGATATCATGACTATTTTTTATAAGATATCCTAGCAACAATAATTTGTCCCTCCCGTTTTTTTTTGCGGATCCGCAGAAAATGGATGACACAAGGATACATACGTTCCGTTTTTGCAGAAAAGCGGAACGGCTGCGGATTAAAAACTGATTTTTTTGAGGAGCAACGGATCTGCAAAAAACGGACCGATTTTCAGGATGTGCAGAAATACTGGTTGAACAGTGTTTTGAGCGTCGTTTGCTACAATTGGAGATAAAAGGCTATCAAAAGGAATGTTTCGATGGATCTGGTTCCGATTGGTGGAAATTAGACATCCCGGTAAAGGTGTTGATTCAGTAATTGAACTGTGTCTTACTGAAGATTGCTCTTCCATTCGGACATCAGTTGAGTCTTGATTGATAATAATACAATTGGTTGGGTTGAAATCTGTCTCAGTTGAGGCATTTATAAACTTTGATTTGAGACTTTGAACTGTTGCATGAAAACTGAATTTCCAGACACAAAACAGAGTCTGTTTTACTGCTTGACTCTGTATTTATTGCCGATGATACAGTGGACAAAGGCAAAGATCTGTTATTAGGCTCTGGCTCACTTAGATTATCCAATCTTTTTCTCTTGAATGCTTTGGCTTTATTTAAATCCTCAGGAACTTTTCTGTCAAAATCATAGAAATTTTGGAATATGGTATAAACTGTATTTGGATTAAGTACACACCCACTGGTATTGACAATGCAATACAGTATATAAAGACAAGTTATGTCCTTATATACTGTATAAGAGCTTCCCCCTACACTGCCCATAGTGAGCGCTTACCGCTCATACAGGCATCACTCCCGGCGGCTGCTTCATTAGTCAGCCTAGAGTGCAGGGATAAAGCAGCTCACTGACAGCGCTGGCCACACTGGTCAGTGAGCTTACAGAGTGTACAAGTGCATTATAGTTAATAAAAAGGGGGAGTGTATATTTAATTTTAACACACAGGGACCTGTCCCCACCAGGCTGTAAGGGAGCAGGGCAGGCAGAAGCCCGCAGCTCCCGCACAGCCTGTCTATCCTATGCTAGTAGAAGACAGATGACCCTTAGCAACGCTCAAGTTACAAATTACAATCCGTTTATCATCAGCACTTTCCTCAAAAAAACGCCAAACTGCAGAACACTTAACCCTTGGCAAGGGAGCTTGCCGCAAGGGGCTGCTCCGGGGAACAGTTGCGGGCCTGGTTGGCATGGCCTGCCTTCTCCCTTTTGCCACCCCACTGCCTCTTCCAGCCTGTTGTGGTGCTGCGGATCCCTCCCCCTCTGTACTGCTGTCCTCGCTCGGCTTGCCACCTTCCCAGGTTGGGTCAGCGATTTCATCGACCACCACCTCCTCTTCCACTTCCTGACATGGTGAGCTAACATCATCAACCTCTTGAGACACTAGTTGCCCTTGACTTATTGGCAACTGTGTCTTATCATCATCATGCACCTCGTGAGACGCTACTTGCCGTTCCCCACCGTCATCTTCTTCAGACTGTGTTTGCTCAATAGGTTGGGAATCAGGGCACAATATCTCCTCATGTCCCACTTCAAGCGGCCTTGGCGAAAGGCTCGAGCCAAGGAACGGTGATGAAAAAAGCTCCTCGGAATATCCGAATGTGGGATTAGTTCTTTGCCCAGACTCTGCATGGTGGGAGGAAAGAGGATCAGGGTGAGGATGCGGTTGCCCAGACTCTTGGCTACTGAGGAGAGGGGGTGGTGCTTAACCGACTGGAAGCATTATCAGCTGAAATCCAACCGACTACCTGCTCGCACTGGTGTGGCGACAAGAGTTGTGTCTTGCGCCGCTGTGCAAACAGTGACATGAAGCTAGGAGTTTTGGATGACTTTGTTTCCTGGGCTCTGCCAGCAGGCACAGTTTCACCTCGCCCAGAGCCATGGCCTCTGCGTTCACCATCAGCAGCACTCCCACTTCCTTGTCCCTTAGTGCTCGCCTTGCGCATATTAAACAGTATATTTGCAACTTTGTCACAAGTACAGTACTGCAGATTTTTATTAAGTGTATGATAAGAAAAATTTCACCCAACGTCAAATATTTAGAATGCGCAAATGTTATGCAGCAGATGCAAATGAGGAACTGCGGCATAAATTAGCGGTAGAAAAAATAGAACCGTATGTCAGCGATATAGACAACAGAAAGGCTATAATGCACACGCTGTCCACGTACTGGTAGTGTCAGGGCGCACTTGCGTTCTTTTTGTCCCAAAAGAAAAAAAAAATCAGTCAGATATAACAATGGACTTTTGGGACTTTGGAACAGAAACACTAGCCCTACCTAGCCAAATCCTATCCCTACAGTATAATTCCCTCCTTGCGCAAGTTAAACTGCAGATGCAGCTGAGGAACTGCTGCCTAAATTAACATTAGAAAATATACCAACGGATGTCAGGTATGTACACTTTGGAAAGGTTCTAATACACACGCTGTGCATGTACTAGTAGTGTCAGGGCACACTTGCTTTCTTTTTGCTCCAAAAGAAAAAAAATGCAGCCAGATATAACAATGGACTTTCGGGACTTTGGAACAGAAACTCTAGCCCTACCTAGCCAAATCCTATCCCTACAGTATAAGTCCCTTCTAGCGCAAATGTTATACAACAAGACACAAAAGAGGTACTGCGAGTATCATACAGCATGCAGCAGCTGCACTGGTGGCGTTAATGGCAGGACACCTAGCGCTATTTTTAACCCCCCAAATAAAAAAGAATGTTTGCCAGCAAGATATAATAGCCCTTAAAAGGGCTTTTGGGTCTTTTCTGATAAAATTCTATCCCTGCCTAGCGTTCTTCTGTCCCTCCTTGCAGCAGCTCTCCCTGGCTCGGTATGAGCCGGTCACATGTCACCGGGTGCTTTATAGCACCTGGTGACATGTGACCCGGCCAGCCAATCACTGTAATGCCAGTAGCCAAGATGGCTACGGCAGTTTAGTGAATGCCAGTACCTCCCCGCACGCTAATTGGCCGAACAACACGTGGTCACGAGTGCCGCCATGTTTGGCCGAATATTATATTCGGCCGAACATGTTCGCCCAACACTACGAGGGACTAATTTGCCCTTTTTGTAGTAAGTAAGTAATCTCTCGCTTTTCCGGACCAGACAAATTATAAATACGACCTTTAAGGTACTAAGAACCCTGAACAAGATCGATGGCACAATCATAGGGTCTTTGAGGGGGAAGGAAATCAGAATCAGTCATAGAAAAAACATCAGAAAAATTCCTGATATAATTAGGAAGAATTTGCGACTCTGTAGTGACAGGTAAACAGCAGGAATCACATTTCAACCCCCATTTCTGTAATTTACTTGTGGACCAGTTAATGACTGGATTATGTAACTGGAGCCAAGGCATACCAAGAACTATCTTCACAGGTAAGTTTCTTAAAAAAAAAAAAAAAAGGAGCACTCAGTATGAAGGGCCCCTAATGTCATAGTCACGTTAGCAGTACAATATTCCACACACCCACCAACTTAGGGTGTGGAATCTATTGCTATAATATGGATGGGGTTTGCTAGAGACAAAATAGGCACTCATAGAGATACAGTATGACAAAGTTGTGGTCAATAAAATTAGAGGCAGAACCAGAGTCAATAAATGTTTTCCCAGGTCGCTTGACTCTATAGTTATTGATGAACTCACAAACTTTTCTGTCAGCATCACAGACATTTTGGAATATAGTAGGCATTGACAATGAAGCTGTCTTCGTAGAAATGTAATGAACAAAGTCTATACTTCTTATAATTTTTGCACTTTATTGTAAGAACGTCTTTGGCAAGAGCATTTACTTCACCCCCCACAGGAATTAGCTGGGACAACCATTCAATTATCCTTTCTGGACTGTTTGGAAAGGAATGCAGTTTAATTTCATAGCCATTTTGGGTACGGCCAGGTGAGAAAAATCAGTCCTTTACCCAACAAGTCGGTGCCATTTTCAAAATTCCTTATGAAGAAAAGAAAGTTACTTAAGTTGTTATTGGGTGTCCAAACACATAAACCGTGTAACGTAGAACATGTAAATAACCCATTCCAACACTGAATAGGGTTTTTGAAATCTACAGTAAACTTCTCTCTTCTCTGAACGTTGGATTCAAACTTTACCAGAAATTCTTGCTCACCATGTAGGGTGTCCAAACACATACACAGTGTAACTTAGAACTTTTGAGCATGTTAATAACCCATTCAAACAGTAAATTGGGTTGATGAACTCCAAATCTCATGTAAACTTACTTGCTGGTCAAGTAGTTACACAAAAATCTTTACTGAAGACACCTACAAATTATTCCTTAAAATAACATCAAGATAAAAAAAAAATTAGATATAGTTATTTCATTTTCATATTGGATATATGCTCACTGCACTCCCGGCACACATAGCATAAGCTTTGCTGCAAGCTATAACGATGAGCCCTGCAGCTGGAGCAGGCATGGAGGGGCTCTGCTGACTTTATATAGTGGACCAACTGTGAGGATCTAATGAAAAGATAGCTAGACTTAAAGGGTTATTCTCATTTTAGACAATGGGGGCATATCGCTAGGATATGCCCCCATTGTCTTATAGGTGCTGGTCCCACCGCTGGGACCTGCACCTATATCCAGAACAGAGCCCCCGAACTGAATAAGGGTGCACTGCGCATGCGCAGCCGCCTTCCATTCATTTCTATGGGGCCGCCGAAAATAGCCGAGCACTGGCTTGGCTACTTCCGTCGGCTCCATAGAAATGAATGGGAGTGCACCGCGCATGCATGGCCCGGCTCCCATTCATTTCTATGAGCAGCGCCTGGTGGTGGCCAGACCCCCGGAAACCTGGGGTCCTCCAGGCGCAGCGCTCCCCGCTCCGTTCTGGATATAGGTGCGGGTCCCAGCGGTGGGACCCGCACCTATAAGACAATGGGGGCATATCCTAGCGATGTGCCCCCATTGTCTAAGATGAGAATACCCCTTTAAGGAGGATCTATTGTGGCTTCTGGGATATACCTGGCAAAGTTTGAGTTAAAAGCATGGAGCCTGCATCCAAAGAACCTATAGAAATGTAGACCCCAGATCCGTCAGTGATCCCGCCCACCTGCCTGGATGAACATGAAATTCTTTATTGCAGCTCCTCCTGGAAGACATGCTGAAGAGAAAGCTCAAGTTCTATTTTATGAATCCCTGTGAAAAATTCCGAGCTCGCAGAAGCAAGCCGCGGAAACTCTACATTCAGATCTTAAAAATCGCACTGGGGGTTCTATGGGCTCAGCAACGAGATGTTGGTCAGTTACACAGAGGAGAACACGGTGGCCTTCAAGCTCTTGTTTCTGAAGGACTTCAAGGATGAACATGATGACACGGAGGACTTCTACGATCACATCACTTTTACAATCCAGCGATATTTGGACCTGAGAACTACATCAGTCGAGAACCATGCCTATGAGCGGATGGCAGACGGGTTGCACGGGATGAGTGTCTGCCAGGGCTTCTTTACAGAAGGCAGCATCTTTCCTGGAAATGACACACTTGATATCAACCCCCAAGAAGAGAAAGAACCAATGACGTCAATAAGGGATCTCTCTCTGGAAAACAAGTTCAGGAACGCGACACTGGACTTCTCTCGGCTCATCTCAGTAGTGATCATGTTTAAGCTGAAAGCGATTAATCTACAGACTATACGTTACCATGACCTCCCTGACTTCTACAACTTTACAGTGACAATCACATTCGACAACAGAGCACACAGTGGACGGATTAAAGTACGTTTGGATAATGATGTTGGCATCCACGAATGCAGAGACTGGCACGTGTCCGGATCCTTGGAGTAGAATACCCACTACATGATGATTTTCGATGCATTTGTCATCCTGACTTGCATATCATCCTTAAGTCTTTGTATTCAATCGGTGCTCCAAGGGATTCACCTTCAGAGAGAATGTCAGCTTCGTCCAACAACAATTCTCGAAGATCATGCCCTGGTCGGACTGGTTAGAGTTTGCCAATGGCTAGTACCTCTTGATCTTTTTGAGCGATGTCCTGTCCATCGTGGGATCCATCCTGGAGATGGTGATCCAGTCAAAGAGTCTGACAAGCTATGACATCTGCAGCATTCTTCTGGGAACATCTACCATGTTTGTCTGGCTCGGTGTCCTTCGATACTTAGGACTTTTCGAAAAATACAATATGCTGATCCTGACGCTGAGGCTAGCGCTTCCAAACGTCATTCGGTTTTCTTGCTGTGTAGCCATCATTTATCTAGGCTATTGTTTTTGTGGCTGGATCGTAATGGTACCTTACCACACACCAAGTTCAGGTCCCTGAACATGGTGTCAGAATGCCTCTTCTCCCTAATTAATGGAGATGACATGTTCATGCCGTTCTTCATCATGCAGCAGAAAAGCTTTCTGATCTGGGTGTTCAGTAGGGTGTATCTGTACACCTTTATTGGCCTCTTTATAAATATGGTCTTCAGTTTGTTCATTGCGCTAATAACGGACACATATGAAACCATCAAGAATGACCAAAAAAATGTGCACATAGACTCTAAATGTCGGGTCCTTTTACAATCACTCTGCGATTTGGTTTCAGAACATATTTCTCAATAAGTATTGATTCCATCAGGCCTCTTGCGCATGACTGTATCCTTATTGCATTCCTCAGATCGCGGATCCATAAAATACATATGCGGTCCATATGCCATTCACCTCTTTTTTGTTTTTTTGCAGACACATTGAGTTCTGTGGGTCCGTGGGTTGCATTTTGCAGACATGTTCAGTGTTTTTGCGGAGCAGACGATGACCCGTGTACCTTCCGAACCCGATGTTCGTTCTGCAGAAATGTAGAATATGTTCTATACTTCATCGCAAAATGTGGACTACGGATCCCATGAGGTCAAAGGGCAAAAATTGCAATGCAAAGCGGACAATATCGGTATTTTGTGGATCACCAATTTTGCAGACTGCAAAATACATGCGGTCGCGTGCATGAGGCCATATGAAGAATTTTTTTTCAGTTTTTTGTCCTTGAGAGTCAAATCTGTTTCGGTGGAGTATGGGCCCTTTTACCGGGATCAATCATCAGGAATGATCACTCACGGGGGTTGTTTGCTCAACCTGTCATTGCAGTGCGTAATCACAACAAATGCCGTTTGTCAGATGATCATATCTTTCATGTGCCACTAAAAATCATCAGCTTTTGTCATTGATTGGCGTAAACAGGGAAATTGATGTGCCGCCAACAGATGTCGGTAATTGCAGCATTTAACAAGCGCAGGTATCATCAGTCGGTGCCATGATCTGTCCATAATGTCATAAAGTCGTAAAAGCAGTGGAACGTGGCGCCACGTGTATCACAATGGTGCATGTGGCATAGGGTATTTGGTGAGACTTGCTAGATATACACTAGATGCACTTTATTTGCTAAGGCTACTTTCACACTAACGTTTTTTTGCCGGATCCAGCAAGGTTCAGCAAAAACGCTTTAGTTACTGATCTCACAACCGTCTGCATCCGATATGAACGGATCCGGTTGTATTATGTTTAACATGGCCAAGACGTCATGATCCGTCATGAACTCCAATGAATGTCAATGGGGGACGGATCCATTTTTTTTACTGTGTCAGAGAAACAGACGAAAAGCAAACCGTAACATGCTCTCCAGTATGGGAATGGAACGGCATGCATTTTGGAGCACTCCGTTCTGCTCTATTACATTTTGTCCCCATTGACAGTGAATGGGGACAAAACAGAAGCGTCTTTTTTTCCAGTATTGAGACCCTATGACGGATCTCAATACCGGAAAATATTAACACTAGTGTGAAGGTACAAAGAAAAAAAGGAGATTTCAGTCAGCACATCCCAGAGTGCAGGTTCTAGTTGCTATGGCTAAATACATGTCAAAGGAAAATACATAAATTGCAGCCGCACACCGCTACCAGATAAAGCACAAAATGCCATAGTGATATAGTATTCCAAAGCTCATGCTATGCTTGTATAATAAATTAGAGAGTCTTGGCAAATACATTTTGTACAAAATTATCTGAGCCCATTCACCACAGTCAAGGTGTTCTCTGCAGAATGGGAACCTAACACTTTGTCCTACCTGTTACGTGCCAGTCTTGGCTTCCATATAATCAGGGGGTGTTTTGTCATGCATTACACTTACCTCAACGTAATAATAAGGCGTTCCTCTGGAGAAACACAGCGACGCATGTTGGTGTCCTGGAAAGTGAGCCCATGATGCAACTCCGACAATCAAAAGTGGCAGTAATTAAAAAACTTGCCAGGGTGATGCCAAAGGTCAGAATATAACAAAACAAATTGCCCCAGACTGGGCTGCTGAGAAACTAGAGGATGCACCCACATGCGCTTGCTCAGCAGAGGTTCATCCTCCACCATTTCAGGCCGATAACCAATCGGTATTAGTTAAAGGGAAACCAGACATTCTGCAAATGAAACACCACCAAACTACTTCAAAACTACCACTTCGCCACAAAATGGAGATTGCCCTAACCAAACTGCATTCTGGGACTATTTATATAGGTTAACCAAGGCGACAGGTGTTTTCACTGAGGACGTTTGCGTTTTTTTTACATGCGCGTTAAAA
Organism: Rhinella marina; assembly: GCA_900303285.1. NCBI lineage: Eukaryota > Metazoa > Chordata > Amphibia > Anura > Bufonidae > Rhinella > Rhinella marina. The sequence continues at coordinate 119,506 of ONZH01006401.1, read as the reverse complement.
ACGCAAGCATCCGCATGCAATCCACGCGGAAAAAACGGAACGCAATCGCACACAAAACTGAGTACTTTTGAGATCAAAATCGCACGTTTTTAACGGAACGCATCCGCAACGCATCCTGACCAAAAACGTAACGCCCATGTGAAAGGGGCCTATACTCTGCTCTGAAGCTCCAGGCAGATGGGCGGTGCTCAATCCAAAAGAGGCCGCTACCCTCAATATATACTACAAGAAAATTCCAGTTCCTCCTAAATATATCTTTAATTTGTGGGCACGTAGCATTATATTGTGTGGAGAATGCATATTTAAATTTATTTTCATTTATTTTCGGTTTTTGAGTTGTTTTCCTTCTTGCTACTTTTTTATGCATTTCCTCCTTATGTCCTTTTTCTTTAAATCTCTGTTGTACTTTCAAACTATGTTCCTCCTAATCTTTTACCTTTGTACAGCTTCTATAGACTCTATTTAGGGTTTATAGTGACAACTATTTACATCTATGAAGAAAAAAATGGATGGAGTCCAGCTTCCCAAAAAATTCCTCACAGCTTTTATATTGATGCTAATAAAATACAGTATTTCACACGTCTACGCGTTTCAGGTCAAACCACCCTTAATCATGACAATGTTGTGTTCCAAAAACATAGGTGCCTTTATTCCAACCAAAGCCAGTCAAAGGAGAAAGAGGGCGCAGTAAGGCACAACTGCAATTCTTTGATGGTTCAATTAAAAAGACAACATTAAAAAAAATGAAAAAAAAAAAAAAATCATATGAAGCAAGAAACCAAAAAACCATAAAACTTTTTTACTATTTATAATGCAAAATTAGGTCATGTCTTTCCTTGAGTCCTACCGGTATCTGTGTCCCCAACTGAAAAAAACCCAAAAAGACTTTCGATTGATTGACTTACGATTATGGTCACCCCCATGAATCAGTGAAGTAACTCATTCTATCCCCTGCACATAAAAATTGTCAGTATTGCCATTGTGTGCAACTGCAAAGTGTAGACTAGCCCTAGAAACATTTCTTGTTTCGTAATGCGGTATTTCTGAATCTTTAACTCATTGCTGGTGCAACCCACATATTGCAGATTGCAGGCTGAGCAGGTGATGCAATTTACCACATAACTAGTGTTACAGTTGATGTACTGTTTCATTTGGAGAATACGTCCACTAGCTGCCGATCGCAACACTTGACCTGTCTGCATAAAATGGCAGCATATGCAAATGCATTGCCCACATTAATAGTAACCTTTGTATTGCAGCCACGTAGGCTGTTTTTTTTTTTTGTTTTTTTTTTGTTTTTTTCTCCACGAATAAACTGGGACTAAGCTGCTGAGCCAAAGTGGAAGGTGAAGACATTTGTGGACCCCGGCTGGTCCTCTAGATTGTTGACTGTCCTAGAAAAGTTTTTTTAAAAATTCAGTTACATATATAATTTTCATGCATAAAAAATTAAACCATATATTTTATGTACTTACTCTTTAAGTGCAAAGACTGGTCTCAAAAACATCAGATTTTTAGTATAGAGGTATGGTTTCTTTTTTTTTCTGTCCATCTCCTGACTTTCCTTTATTTGACTCCTCTCTTTTAAACTGGTCTCTTGTCTTAATGCTTTTTACTAAAAATAAAACAGAAAAAAAATGTAATTAAAATGACACGATGCTCATGCAATCAGAAATTCATGTGCAGGCTGGCAAGGTAGAAGTATGAAAATTTTGGCCTAGCCAGCCTGCACATGATTTTATGATTGCACGAGCATCATGTCATTCCATTAAAAAATTACAAGACATAAAAACACATAAATGTACATATATGTACTTACTCAGACTTCTTCTCTCTTTTCCTGATGCTTTCTCCCATTCCGACGTGAGCAACTCCTCAGCGACCTCATCCCACGACCGGTCCTTCGGATGTCCCATATATCGGGCTGCTCCTCCACCAGACAAATCAGTTTTTCCATTTTTCCACATGTTTTGGGTTTTTTTTGCGGGAGAACTTCCCTGAGATACGGAAGCGGAATTCTTCTATGGAAAGTGAATGGGTCCGCATCTTATCCGCAAAATTGGAGGAGCGCATGGCGTCATTGGTTTCTATGACGCCGCTGTACAGTGATACACTGTATACGCTCGTATAGAGTGTATCACTGTACAGCGGCGGCCTTAAGAAGCGCATGGCGTCGTAGCAACCAATGACGCCGTGCTCTCCTGCCCTCATGGTCGTGTGAATGGGCCCTATCACTAATGCTTTTGTTACACCCAAGCTCCTCTCCTTTCTGTGGCCAGACCCTTCTCTGCCTTGATTGACAGGGCCAGTCAATGGCAAAACAACAAGGGAGGGGCTGGCAAATGGGTAGAGCTTGAGATTTGATTTACTTCAATCATACTACTTACCATGTTGGAGAAATTATCTGCATTTTCTGACGAACATGCCTCTACTGCAAAACTTGGAATGACAGCGGAAATTTCTTAGAAAAGAAAAAAATTAATTGATCTTCAATATTACTAAGACATGATTTAACAATTGATTTCAAGGAGACATATGGTTAACGGCTACCTTTTTTCATGCCAATATAAAAGTTACGTTTCCAAACTTCTCTAATTTCTCCTACTGTTTTGTGCTCAATTTCAATGTCCTGTTTTTTTTCCATCCGGATTGCACAAAATGAATTCATAGTGTTCGGTGCTATGATTTGGCCAATATAAATCCTTTCCTTGTTGGAATACCTCATAACCATCCTCCTTTTTCATAGAAATACGAGATGGCTCTTCATTAAGTACCAGTCTGTTAAACCTTCCAGGTTTAGTTTTTGTTTTAGATGTCCAGTGCATTGGAAGAATTTTTATCTAAATGTCAAATAAAATATCAATATGATAACATATTTTCCATGTCTGTTAGATAGATGCAAGCAATTCATACATGTTTTTAAAATGCATACCCTGAGAAAAGATGTTTTGGGATCATCATTTAATGGGTACTGTTTCTTTTTTACATTTTTTGATTTTGCTTGAAGGCAATTCTTCATTTCTTCAAATACTGTAGCTGTATCTTTAAACAAAGAAAATATTTTTTTTTCTATATTGTCAATTGAATTACCATATGTTCCCACATTAGTTGCTTTAAAGGGAACCTGTCACCTCAAGCATAAACAGCCAATATAACCTTATAGTAGCCCCCAGTGTGTTATTAATCATGTGTTTGATCAGGTAGCTTGATAAAATTGATGTTTTAAGCGCCATCAGCGCCAACCTTCTATTCAGCTTGAAGTCAAGCTAAGCATGCCCCTTACCTGCCCCTCTTGCCTGTGAGTGACATAATGCAGCGTGGCCTCCTTGTGCTCCTTTCTACTGCGCGATCCCGTCACCAGCTCCTTCAGTTAGCTGGGTTTCTTCTGCTCACTGCGCAGGCCCCAGCAGTTCCAGGAAGCAAAAGGAATCACGTGCTGGCGGGCTAGCTGGAACTGCCGGGGCCTGCCAGAATTCTGACAATTCTGAGTATGTTGGTGCTTACATCTTTTACAGCCAGTCTTCTTTTTCTGCTTGGCTATGTAAATACATTTTGTTCCCTTTTAGGCGATATATGGTGCTTTATTTTTGTCATTGGAACAAACTCCCAGCAGACACTTGGTATATTCAATTTATATGCATCCAAAATGGATGTATATTGGAAGTATATTCTCTACAATAAAAAGCATATACATTGAATATAAGTATCAGCTAGTAGTTTGTTACATTGAATTTTCCTATCCAGTGCGGACACATGATGCATTGAGTGCCGACCACCTTTCAGTATGTTATTTTTATCATTGTCATGTAGCATTTTTTAGTTTTTATATACATGAAAATGTAAAATTAAAGTAACAAAAGTTTGGATTTTTACATTTTTTCCAGTTTTTGGATCATCAAATGCATTTTTTAATTTTGTCCTCTTTCCATGACAATTATTTTGTACCAAGATGTATGAGTTTAAGGAAATCTGTCACTTGTTTTTAGTGAATTAAACTAAAAGTACTGTTGTGTGCATTAAAGTACCATGTATCCAGGTGTGGTGGTCTTTCTTTTGTCTGTCTTCTCTTTTTCTTTTAATTCGCGTTTTTGTGATATGTAAATGAGCTCTGAAGGAGCCCGGAGGGGAGTTACAATAGACGAACTGAGCCCAGTAACGCCCCCCTCTTGAGCCCAGCCCGCCTTCTAATGCAAATTGAATACTCCTCTGTAGGGCTGGAGTAACGCCCATATTTGAATAATGCGCCACCTCCCCCCTACTCCTCGGCACGGCAGCGTTGGAAACTTCAGCTTCAGCTGCCGGCCACGCGCCGATGAAATCTCGCGCAAGCTCAGTACCGGCCGCTGCCTGCGCGATCTTGTTCCAGGTGAGGGCAACAGCTTCAATAGCGTCACTGGGCATGCACCGAGCCCAGTGACGCGCCAGCAGTGCCGAAGCCTGTGAGGAAGTCAGGACAGGCTGCGCTCTGCACTTAGTTCAGCACCACATAGCAGCAGCTAGCAGGGATTACCAGCTGCTTATGTGTGAAGAAAAAAGTACACATAATCATCATTCTAATAGCAGGTATTGCCCCAAAAAATTGCAGATTATTAAAGTTGAAATACAAAATCTTTATTACAGTTACAAAACACAACCCTAATACATAGGCCAAGATCAAATGTACCCCCTCCACCCCCACCCCCTCTATCATCACCAATACTCCCTTATGTTCCCACCACCACCACCTATGCCTATATGTGCCCCCCCTCACCACCGCCGTACGCCCGTATGCGCCCCGTCACCACCGCCGTACGCCCGTATGCGCCCCCTCACCACCGCCGTACGCCCGTATGCGCCCCCCTCACCGCCCCCTTAAGCCCGTATGCGCCCCCTCACCACCACCGTACGTCCGTATGTGCCCCCTCACCACCGCCATATGCCCCCACTTTCTGCCCCCTTAAGCCCGTATGCGCCCACTTTCTGCCCCCTTAAGCCCGTATGCGCCCCCTCACCACCGCCGTATGCCCGTATGCGCCCACTTACTGCCCCCTTAAGTCCGTATGGTCCACCGCCATACGCCCATATGCGCCCCCTCACCACCGCCATACGCCCGTATGCACCCCCTCACCACCGCCATACGCCCGTATGCGCCCCCTCACCGCCACCGTACGCCCGTATGCGCCCCCTCACCACCACCGTACGCCCGTATGCTCCCCCTCACCACCACCGTACGCCCGTATGCGCCCCCTTGCTGCCCCCTTAAGCCCAAATGCGCCTCCTCACCACCGCCGTACGCCCGTATGCGCCCCCTCACCACCGCCATTCGCCCGTATGCGCCCACTTTCTGCCCCCTTAAGCCCGTATGTGCCCCCTCACCACCACCGTACGCCCGTACGCGCCCACTTACTGCCCCCTTAAGCCCGTATGGTCCCCCTCACCACCGCCATACGCCCGTGTGCGCCCCCTCACCACCGCCATACGCCTGTATGCGCCCCCTCACCACCGCCGTACGCCCGTATGCGCCCACTTACTGCCCCCTTAAGCCCAAATGCGCCCCCTCACCACCGCCGTACGCCCGTATGCGCCCACTTTCTGCCCCCTTAAGCCTGTATATGCACCCCCTCACCACATCCAAGTCTGCCAATTCCAGATTGTGTCATACAATACACCAGTTTTATCGTCATTACACCGGCAATGTCCATGAGTGTGGCCATTGCGCCGGCAGTGTCTAAGTTTTTTACAATTACATCAGCCTAAAAAGTATTGTCTATTGAAATTTCCTACATGATAATTATTATTTTTCAGAATTCAATAAAATGAATTCCAAAGAAAAATCTGAAAGTTTGGAGTTGGACATAGAAAATATTAATATAGATGAGTCCTTGCAAACCAATGTGAGCATTACAATATTAAAATAAATTAATTTAACTATTGTATATTCTTTATTATGCATATAATTAATATCAACTAATATAATTATGTTTTTATTAAATTAGACCGTTAATGTGGTTACAATAACGCAACAGGAGGAAGAGATTCTTCGAATCAGTTCTGGCACTGATAACACTCTGAATCTAGAAACTCCATACCATTTATTGGCATGTTACATGGATGATGAGATTGTGAATCTAGAGGTAATTAATTCAATTTTTTATATAAATTCATATTATATTAAAAAATGGTCTTTAAAATACTGAATTAACACTTTTTTTTCATTTTTCCTATACATAATATAATTATTTTTTTGCGTTTAATAAATTGAATTATTTTTTATTTATTATTACAACAGACTCTTTTTGAAGAACAAACATTTGGATCGGTAAACGAAGGAGACATTGAGGTCGACTTTATACTCCCAACAAATGAGTCCAATACAAACAATTCAATATTAATTACGATAGCACAGGACAATTCAAATGAGGATGACGAGAACAGTGAGGTATTATCTATTACCATAGTGCGGAATTTAATAAATTATGTTATATCACATTTTGTTTAATTTTAATGATCTTTAAAAAAATGTAATTAATTTACATTTCTAATGACCAGTATTAAAATTATTTTAAAAAAAAATGTCAACAAGTTAATCTACACTGAAGTAAATCCATTGACTAATAGCACTTAGTACCTTATTTCCAGATGTGGCAATTTTTTTAAATAATAGATATTTTTTATCTGGGATTGGTTCCTGGAGCGGCTTAACTCTTGCATGAAGGAGCACAGGCATAACTCTAGACACACTGTAACCACCCACCACTCCTAAAACACATTCAAGATATAACCCCCACTCCTTTTTACATGCGACCAGCATTATGTTGGTCTGGACCAATAGCCGGATGCGTCTACCGGCTTATTTGAAAAATAGTGATGGCCATCTGGGCACCTTACTGGCTAATTTTCAAAAATAAACTATACTTTTAATACATATAAAACATATATTAGCAAAACAAATAAGGGGCTATGTGATATTAGGCCAAGGCTTCAGTTTAGTTTGCAATTACAATGTTAACAAATTTTCTATAATTTAATCTTAGTTTTTACTTACTCATTTATTTATTTATATTACAGATTTCCACACTTCTTTCAGAATTGCGTAGTAAATATTGTAATATGACTACCATGGAATGTTTCCCGGAAAATCCAAGGCGATGTGGAAATGAAAAATATATTGTATTTGATCAGGAACCGGAGGATAATCGTGTTGGCAACACAAATTGGTGCACATGTGCAGTGACCAGGGTGCTGCGGTTGCTACGGGGGCGACCCTTTCCCCCTCCAGGGCCCTCTAAGGTGATTTCCCTTTATGTCCCAGTGGTAGGAGTGCCAAGGGATATTTAGGCCACTCATGTCTTTAGTGGTGTCATGGTGTTCCAACCTCGTGAGACGAGCAGGCCCCAGGCGGTGGCTCCGGCTGCAATAAATTTACTAGTTGTAGTAATTGAGGGTCGTCAGGTGGGAATGATGCGCAGACTTGTATGAATGGTCCAACGTAGTTTTATTAACTTATCTTTGATGGCAGATAACTAGGTTCATCCTTCAGCTTGGTGTCCAGCAAGTGCAGCTATTACTTATACTTGGCAGATGCTTGGAAATTCAGGTTTCAGGCTTCCTGTTCTAAGCTGAGGCTAGCTCTTAAGTCTGGCTTCCCTTGAGAGTATTGTAGTGCCTTATTGCAGGCTATATTACTTTAGGGTACAGCAGAGCTGAAGGTGCTCCACTGTCCTTCACATGTCCTCCCTGATCAGGGTACAGGGGACAACTCCATGACTAAACTTGTCTTTTTTTTTTTTAATCAGGTAAGATTTTATTTGCAGTTCGTTTGCATACATATCAGTTAGACAATTCCAAAGCAAAATGTGTACATTCCAAAGATAGAATACAGTATCAAATTGCGATAGTACAATTAGTACATCGGAATATAATATTAATAAATCAGATACACTCATGAAGCAAAGAGACTGCAAGGTTTTTAAAGTTTTTGCCCCCCTCCCAACAACAATTATAACCCCATAAAGCCCAACTTATGGCCCCGACATAAAACTCTTCCCATCCATCCCCAGCCTCTCCCTTACCCCCCCCTCCCCCCCCCCCCCCCCCCTGCAGAGAGATTGCCCTTCCTCCACATCTTTCTCAGTGCGTCTGCATCCCAAAATTCTCTCATCGGCTATACTACCAGTTTGCACAATGGAAAGTTAGTCTACAATTGCAGTGCGTTAAGTATGATCATTTCCCATATTTTTTCTCTATGAGACCATTAATTGTAAGTTACGATAATCTCTTCTCAAACTATGGGAAGCCAGTCCCACCGTTTCAAACCAACCTTGCCATAGATTAACAAACTTCTTTGGACACTTTCGTTTCAAGTAAATCCCCAATTCGCAGCGAAGAATCATGTTCAGCCTGTTTGTATATTCTATTTTCGACGGCGGCTGTTGGTCCAGCCAGTGCTTAGCAATCAGGATTCTGGCATGAAACAGTAATCTGCGGATACATGTGACTAAATTATCCCCACTCTCAGAATCCCCGAGTAACCCTAACAGACATACCCTGGGATCCCGGGAAAGTCTAATTTTTGTTACTTCAGCAATCAAATTAAGAACGGCGTCCCAAAAGCTATGCAGATTGGGGCATGTCCAAAACATGTGAAGCAGATCAGCCCCAGCCCCAGCACAGCGTGGGCATTCAGAAGTCGCTCTAATACCAATTTTATAAAGAAACGCCGGGGTTCTGTACACTCTGTGAAGGAGATATAGTTGAGACACCCTCTGTGCTTCATTAAGTGAGAGCTCTGGAGTCTCAGCCAAAAACTCTCCCCATTCCGCTTGCGTCAGGGGACCCACATCCTTTTCCCATCTGTTTTTAAGTGAGGTCAAATCCGCAGCAGATCCCTTAACATTCAAATGAGCATAAAGCACAGATATGACTCCCCCAGAGCTGCCCCGTCTCATCAATTGTTGGAGTATCATAGGTGACTTAGGCAGTTGTGTCTTTTCTTTAAATTGTACCTGGAAAGCATGCCTCAGCTGCAAGAATTGATAGAAGGCAGTATGGGGGAGATTATATTCTGTCTGCAATTGTTCAAAGGACTTCATGTTCCCTTCTGAGTGAATTTGTGACAGGAACACTACTCCTTTTGCTTCCCAAGGAGAAAAGCCTTCCAATCTAAAGATTTCAGGCAACTTTGGGTTGTGCCATAGGGGAGTCAGATCATAGCAGCCCCGTATCTCATTTAATTCCTTAAATTTAGCCCAGACTCGGGCTATAAGGGAGAAGGTAGGATATGTCTTTTGAAGAGAGCGATAGTTTCCTATCTCTGCCAATGCTATCGGAGCCCTTTGCTTTATGAACTGTGACGCCATTTTAGCCGATGATCCCAAATCAGTGACTTGTCCCCAACCTTTTAGATGTTGGAGTTGGGCAGCTAGGAAGTATTGCCAAGGGTTTGGTAAGGCAAGCCCTCCCTCCAGTTTCCCCTTCTGAAGAGTTTCAAGCCGGATTCTGGGCTGCTTTTTTTTCCAGACTAGGGATCTAAAAAGGCCCTGAATTTTAAAGAAAACCCTTTGTGGTATCCATACCGGGGCATTATGTAATATGTATAAAAGCTGCGGCATCCATATCATTTTTATTAAATTGCAGCGGCCAATAATGGACATAGGGAGTTTGCACCAGGTTTTTAATTTATCACTAAACTTCTGGATCAGTGGGTCTACATTCAGCCTAATGTAGTCAGCTATTGAGACCGTGACAGTGATACCTAGATATTTAAAGCTCTGTTTAACTTGCAATGGGATGAGGGACCAGTCCATTTGCGTCGGCAATGGATCCACTGGGAGAATGACCGACTTATCCCAATTAATTGTCAGCCCTGAATACTGGCCAAATTCAGTTATATGCTTCATCAGTGGGTGTATGGATCTCTCCCAATCACCCATATACAATAGCATATCGTCTGCGTATAGCGAGACTCTTTCTTCACAGCTATCCAAAGGAAAGCCAACCCATTGGGGCGATGATCTCAGGACACAAGCAAGGGGCTCTATAGCTATTGCGAATAAGAGAGGCGACAGCGGGCACCCCTGCCGCGTACCCCTATGCAAAGGGAATGGAGATGACAGTAGACCATTCGCCCTAATTCTGGCTGTTGGTAGATTATATAAAAGCTTCACCCACTGCAAAAAGGCAGGCCCAAAGCCCATTCTCTCCATAACTTCCCATAAATACAGCCACTCCACACTATCAAAGGCCTTTGCGGCGTCTAAAGAGACAACTGCTCTAGCACCCGCAGTGTTCATAGGCCTTTGTAAATTGATGAACAAGCGTCTCAAGTTGATTGCTGTACTTTTGTCCGGCATAAACCCAGATTGATCTGCATGTATAATAGTGGAGATGGCTCTATTTAACCTGTTTGCGAAAACTTTTGCCATGATTTTGATATCTGCTGTAAGTAGCGAGATGGGCCTATAAGACTCCACCCGAGCGGGGTCTTTATTAGGCTTGGGAATAACTACCACTACCGCCTCCCTCATAGAAGCTGGTAAAACTCCTCTCTCTATAGCGTCCCTAAAAGTGTCTAACAGGCGGGGAAGTAATATGTCAGGGTACTTTTTATAAAATTCAATAGGAAGGCCGTCAAAGCCCGGTGCTTTTTCATTAGGAAAGGAGCGTAACGCCACGTGAAGCTCCTCAATATCCAATGGTTCATCTAAATAACTAACCCATTCCTGTGAGAGTTTAGGCAGATCTACTCCTGCTAAATAAGATCTAATATCCATTGTTCCCCTCCCTTGAAGAGTCGAGGTATAAAGATGCCTATAGTAAGCCGAAAATTCCTGTAGTATAGCTGAGTCGTCCATCACCTGAACACCATGAGTATTAATGAGCTTGCTAACTCTGGCTGGGCCATCCTGTGCTCTAACAATCCGGGCAAGTAAACTACCTGCGCTTTCCCCAGCCTCATAGTATTTTTGTTTAAGGAAAAACCTTTTATTGTCTGCAGTATGTAATATATACTCAGAGAATTTTTCCTGAGCTGTAAGCCATAAGGATTTGGTAGAGTCTGATGGATTGGCGACATAGTCTGCCTCTCTATCTCTCGCTGTACAGGCAAGCTCTTCACATGTTTGTTTTGTTTGCGTTTTCCTCCTCTTAATTCTCTGAATATATAGACCTCTAACGTACGCCTTCATTGCATCCCATACTGACCCTAGGGCTGCGGTACCTACATTAGTCGCAAAGAAATCAATCAATTGCTCACATAGGGGGTCCTGTTCATCTAGAAGCTGGATCCAGAAAGGGTTCAGTTTCCACAGAAAGGGACCATCACGTCTCCCCTGTGTTTCCAGACAGAGCTCCACATGTATAGGAGAGTGATCCGATAGGCTACGTGGCAGATATTCAATCTTTGAAACTAGCGATGCCGCCTCCAGCGTCCCCAGCGGCAAATCAATACGCGACAGGGAGTTATGCGAGGCTGAAAAACAAGAGTACTGTCGCAGATCTGGATATCGGAGACGCCATAGATCATAAATGTCTAACTCTTTCAGCAGCTTCGCCAGGGAGGTCTCCCCAGCAGACGGTGGTGCCCTCCCAACATGGAACTTGTCTAGGAGTGGGTCCAAGTATTTATTAAAATCACCTAGTAAATATATCGGTAGCGGGGGCCCCTGGGAGATAACAGTTATAATCCGCTTAATGACCTCGCATGAATATGGCGGGGGAATATATACCGCTATCAGATATAATTGAACTCTATAAATGGTACAGCGTAAGCACACAAACCTACCGTCTGCATCTATCTCCACAGAGTGACATTCAAAGGGAAGTGCTCTATGTACCAAGATACTGACCCCCCTGGCGAGCGCCGAATAGGTAGAATGATATGCATGTGCAATCCATGGCCTATGGATCAGTTTCTGAGATTGCTTAGTAAAGTGTGTTTCTATCAAACACAAAACAGCTGGCTGAAAGCTCCGAAGCGCCGTAAATACTGCCTGCCTTTTGGTAGCGTCGCTAAGACCTCTAACGTTCCAAACTATGACATGTGTATTACCTGCCATAATAGGGAAAGAAGAAGATATAATACGCACAGGGTTCTCCGGAATTCTGTATAGAACGCATTACTGCATACACACATAGAGCTAGGCAATCTCTCTGCAGGTCCCACCCCCCAACACCCTCCCAACCTCCCTTCCCCCCCCAAAAAGACATTAGTAGGAACCAGTAATTCCTCCAAAGATCCAGAAATAGGGATCCGGGGCAAATATTGCTCCTGTAACTGGTGCATGTGAGGGGATCCCACCGATAAATGGATCCCAATCCAACCCAGAGGAAAAAACCCAAGAAATCCAATGACAGCATTCAATCTTGAGTTTTCTTTTAGAGAGCAATCTCCCGCAGCATCAGTTATAATAAGGGCAATATGAACAACCATGAATTGTACACAGAAATTACTAAATATGAACATGTGCAGCCAGACTGCCACTCTGGACAGCCCTCAGAAGAGAGATCTATAGGCAGCAAAGATATTCCAACTATCGGTATCGAATACCAAGAATAATATAAAGTGCATAACATATTTGCAGAACACTGATAGGACATCAGGATAGCAGAATACTCATCTGCATGATGTCCTCAACGGTAAACGTTCCAGAACCTCAGGCCATGGAGGCCGAACAGTCAGTGTTGTAGATCCCGCTCCATTTCACGCCTAAGGAGATCCACATTCTGGTCAACCCACTGCATCGCGTCTTCAGGCGTCTCGAAAACATGAATACGGCCTCCAGCGACTACTCTAAGCTTAGAGGGATACAGCATAGAATATTTTACGTTGTGTTGTCTGAGTCGTCTCTTTATATCCATGAATCTGGCCCGTCTCCTTTGAACTTCGGCTGAAAAGTCAGGATAGATAGATACTTTACTGCCATTGATCAGAAGGTTGAGGTTATCTCTGGCGGCTCTCAGGATGGTATCTCTGTCCTGGAAATGTAGGATCCTGAGAAGGATAGGTCTGGGTGGCGCCCCAGGGGGCAACGGGCGGGAAGGCACCCTATGCGCTCTCTCTATGGCGAATATGGCCGACAGCGTGTTACTGCCAAACTTTTCCCTGAACCAGTCCTCAAAAAAGGAGGCAGCATTGGGGCCCTCCGCTTTTTCTGGCACTCCCACCAGGCGCAAATTGTTGCGGCGGGAACGATTTTCCAGATCCTCCGCCTTGTTAATCAGCAGGGTAATATTATGTATGACTTTAGCAAGGTCTCTTTTAACTGGAGGCATTTGATCTTGACTAAACTTGTCTTAACTGTCATTTCCTCTCCACTGCAGGAAGTTGGAAGAGCTTAACTTCTTTCCAGCAGAGGGGGTCAGAATGGACTAAGGACTGTACCATTCTGGTAAAACTACATCTGAATCTGCCATAGTATTTACTGACACCTGCTGGTACACCAGGTACATTACATGGGAAACAGTTGCATAACATTGAATATCATACATATTAATGCTGGTGATAACATCAATGCACGGAATTACATTTTCATAGTAGCACACAGATAGGAGCTGGTTACGCAGAGTTGTAACACTACTCTGGGGTGTTACACATGTTCACGATGCCACATTATGCCAACCTATATAGAGTCTATCTGTTGGAGAGAAATTCCAAATGCAGACCCATTCATATTGGACAATCCATGTATAACATTTCATGAATATTTTAATATATACTGTCAAAGAGAAGATCTGATCAATATTAATCTAAGAGCGGTTGGTCAAGTTATGACACCACCCTCGGATAGGGAGCTGAATAGGTTTGTACTTAAATAATTTTTATTAGATTCAAACTTGAATCTATATAACTTGATTTTTTTCTATTTTATGATTTTACAAAAAATATTTAACCTACGCAATATTTGGTAAGCTCTTTTTGGACAGACTGAAATATGTACGTTAGTGTTCTTTACACTAATTACTTAGTTGTATAGGTGCCACGCAACAACCATTGCATAAAGTTTACATTTTGAATTGTATTCGTGAAATTTAGCTGCCTTAATGAAGAAAAATTTTTAAGTTATATAGATTAATATGTATACACTATTACCGTATTTTTCGCCCTATAAGACGCACTGGCCCATAAGATGCACCTAGGTTTTAGAGTAAGAAAAAAATATTTTTCATCAGATTCTCTTATGAGACTGCCCATAAATTTCAGGACATCACATCAGACCCCCCATATCAGCCCTCCAAGTCAGACTCCCAACAGACCTCAGATCAGCCCACTATGGCCCCATATCAGCCCACTGTGCCTGCCGTCCCGCGCTACACTCTCTTCCTTGCCGGCGCGCACTATGACCTGACGCTGCAGCGTCAGGTCATAGTGCGCGCTGGCAGGGAAAAGAGCGGACCGCGGGACCGGAGGGCAGCGGCAGCACAGGACAGGTAAGTAAGATTATTATAAGTGGCTGGGTGGGCTGATCTGAGGTCTGATGGGGTCGCTACGTACAAGTGAGCGCTTCCTTATGGAAGCGCTCACTTGTATTTGCCCTAAAAGACGCACCACATTTTTCCCCCTACTTTTGGGGTGGAAAAAGTGCGTTTTACAGGGCGAAAAATACGGTACATGATTAGAATAGATTAATTTAAGTTTACTAATTTATTCCTAGTAATAATATATATATAATTTTTTTTTTAGGCAACGTCGAAAAACAGCATACCGTTTTTTCACTACATGGGTGCATGGTTACCTCGGTGTTGGAAATAGAAAACCCATACCTTCTTGCGTTGTCAATCTAGTTAGAAGCACTTTTCCTGACCCAGAGGATCAGTACATGGGTTTTAAAGAAAGTTTTGATTCCCCTGCTGAGTTTATGGCATTTGAATGAAAAGAATTAAAAAAATGTTTTTGTTTATTTAATTTATAAATATTCTGTTTTCTAAATGATATATTGGTTATTTCATTTTTTTATTTAATTACTAGTTTTATTACAATATTAAATATATAAATTTATAAAAAAATGTTTAATAAAAATGTTCACAATATTATTGGTCTACATGTTTTTAAATTTGCAAATGTTTCATGTCAGGGAAGGCTACTTTATAATACAATTTATACATTTTTTTTTAAAATAAAATGGGTTATAATAGTAAAGCTGTGTTAGGAAAAGGATGTATGAGTATGCCATTACACGCGTAATCTAATTGACAATATTTGACTTCTAAAGATTTAGCTAACCACAACCTAATTTTGTGCATATCACGCTTGACATTTTCACATATATAAGACATGAAAACACATCCTTTTTTTAATAAGGAATAAGACTTATTAATAACTTTTCAACATTTACTTTATTCAATATGACATATTTATTCATAATTCTTTTTTCAAAAAATCTATTTTAAATAAAAAAATATATATTAATAATTGTATCCAAACAAACATAATATTATCAAGAATATTAAATTATTTTAGGACACCCAGTTAAAGGGATAATGTCTGCAGGATATTGGCTGAGGAGCTTGTAATACTCACACACCTGTCTCCTCGTTTTAGTTAACGATTAACTAGTCTTACTGCCCAGTGTGCTATTGTTTCTGTAAAAGACATCTTTTATTCATATGCAAATTAACTATATAAGAACGCCAGAGGGGCAGTCCCTCTGGCCGTTGGAGTAACGAACCGCCTATTATTTTTTCTACTAGAACCAACCCTTATAAGTGATTCACTCCTTTTAATGCTGATTAAATGGTTCGTAAGCGCCAAAAAGCCGCGCATACGCCCTGCAAATAGCTGACAGTGACCGGGCAGTGGCAGCAGCCTTTGTGCATGAACGGGCACGTATGACTATTTCAATGTCGGATAACCAAGATTACGGCACTTAAGAACAATTTTATCGGTAAACTCAGGAATTTTATCATTTATAAGGGGTGTTGCTGGGCGCAAAAATAATAGACCGTTCATAGCTACAACGGCCAGAGGGACAGCCCCTCTGGCATCCTTAAGAAGTTAATTTGCATATGAATAAAAGATGTCTTTTTCAGAAACAATAGCACACTTGGCAGGAAGACTTTTTTTTTTTAGGGAATCTGTTATAAGGATATAGGATATTGAAGGATATAGGATATTGAAGTAAAGCCATGGCCTAATAGCACTTCGTACCTTATTTCCAGATGTTCCTTTGTTTCAGCAATAGATGTTTTTTATCTTCTGAAAATTCAGTTTATTTGGTATGTAAATGAGCCAGTAAGGTGCCCAGAGGGGCGTCACTCTTTCAACAAGGAGACCAGACACGCCTCCTGCTAGTGCCCAAGCCCACCCTCATGGTGGGAGCAGGGAAAAGGGGTGGAGTTATGGCTTCAATGAGATGTAGGAGGCGTGCCTGGGCTCCTTCCTGCAAGATTAATGCCCCTCCAGGCACATTACTGGCTCATTTCCATACCAAATAAACCGGATTTTCAGATGATAGAAAACATCTATTGCTGAAACAAAGGCACTTTTGGAAATAAGATGATAAGTGCTATTAGGCTACGGCTTTACTTCAATAGTGATTATCCTGGTGACCGATTCCCTTTAAGTTAGGATGGATGAAAAACAAATGTATGTCTACATAATTTTGTTAACGTTCTAGTATGAAAGAATCCATACAGATCCATTAAGCATGCCAATATTCTACTGTAACGACAGACAAAATGAAATACCTATATAGGTGTCCTTTATGATTTTAGTCCTATGTATTACATATTTTTAACACTACAACGATATATTTGTGTATAGTCTATACGTATATCTTAACAATACAGTAACCACCTGCTAAAGTATTTTTATATACAAATTTTAGATATTTTTTTTTTTAGACTTCAAAGAGAAAATTAGTTGGGTAACATTCCATGAAAGCGACTAATTCGTTGTTTTTTTATGTCCTCTTTGTTTGGTCTCTCCATGTTGGTAATGTTTGGAGGAAGTGTAGGAGCTCTTGAAGTCCACTCTGTCTGCAATTTCCTATTTGCAATTTTTAGAACATCCGTGGACAGATCTTCTATGTAGTCTACAGACATTTTCTCGTACACGTTTCTGACTATCCACCTATTTTTGCCTTTGGGTAAGACAACGGCTGTTCTCTTAGAGCCTTGTGTCTCCGTATTTTTCTTCTCTACATTGACAACAGCCTGTGGTCTCCCAACGTTGTGGTTGTGTGTCAAGGCAGCCAATTGTGTCCTGGCTTCCATTCCATCGATGCCGAAGTGTATCCTTTTGGTTCGATATTTTAGGGCCAGGCCATGGAAGTTTTCTAAAGCGCCTGTATGGCAGTTGTGGACTAGGTGTGGCAGATCGTTCACAAGCTGCTTGCTATTTACGATTTTTTTAATGTTTAGAAAAGGTGGCTTATCTTTCTGCAGCCATAATATTTGATCTTCGGGTTCTTCATCAATCGGTCCATGCAAACATTTTGAATACAATTCGCCTTCCCACTGGTGATTATCAGTTATATGTTCTAATAGCGAAAGCCACTTTTCTGTAAGAAGTTTTTTTTTGTTTTTGCAAGTCTGGATGCTCCACCAAAAATGCAATATTATCTTTGGGATCCAGGGAGTAATTTCTTTGCAAAATTTTATTTTACTAGCCGAATTAAGCTTCTTTCTGATGGACTTGGCATAATGCCAAACATCGAATTGATGTTGGATATGGCTATAATGTTGTCTCATCTTTTTCTGGATACCAACATGTCTATCCGATGTAAAGATCTTAATCTTGTAATCCTCTTTTTGAAGATGGTCTAATACAGTAGGGAATCCATGCTTCTCCATTGCTACTGACGATGGACACTGTGTACATTGGACTACTTCAAAGTCTATTATTTTCATTGTCACAGTGTCCATCATCGAGTAGACACAATACTTAGCACTGTGTCCCGGGCTATCGCATTGCCCATCTCCAGCCACGCATAGATCTTTATGTATAATTTCCTGTTTTATCCTGCTTTTTTCGTTTTTCCATGCTAAATCAATAGCAGGAAACAGGAAAAGACTTTGGTAACGATAATAGTTCTTTTCTGAGATATTTAATAGCCCGAAGATATCGAATAGTTCTTTTACTTTTTGAAAGTTTTGCCCGCTAAACAAAATTGATGCTGTGAGAAGTAAATTTCCAGCACCAAATTTTCCGATTTTCGGATGATTTTGAAAAAGCTTAAATTTGTGACCGTGGACACAAGTTGCAGTTACTGACATATAGGTACCTTCATAATTTTTTTGTAAAACTTTGTACCATGGAGGTACAGTTTACATCAAATTGACACCTGACTTTATATAGTAGATTATCCAGGCACGATTCGAATACAATTATTTTCTTATCCAAGACCAACTGTTTTTCATCTGTATAATGGAATAATGGTGGAGGAAGGATTTCTTTTTCTGGAAACAGATCATTAAAATTTTATGAATCTGTACTTGTAAAGCTAGACATTTGTGGTATGTAATTTTCATCACGTAAATCGCCCTCTTGATCTTCGTCTACTGTTATAGATAAATTAACAAATTCATCAGCTATGCTTGTTTGTTTGATCCTGGGTAATTACATCCAAGTCTTCGATGCCTTCAAGTATTGGATCCGGAAATAATTCCTTATATAAATTAGGTCTTTTCTTTAAAGGAGATGCTAAATCATCAGCTTGGCGTAAATCAGTAGACGGTTTTTGAGAATGTGGTGTTGAAGCAGCTAAAGGTAAATCACACAAGAAGGGGGCAAAGTTTTCCTGGGCGCTTGTAAGTTTTGTGTACTCTAATTTGCTTATTATTACAGAATTAACCATTGAACATTCTGTCCGAGTGCTTGCATGGCTATGACCACTCTTTAGTTGTTGTTCTTCAACAATAAAATCTTCATCTACATTACATGTTACAAAATGAGGATTTGTAGTTGGTTGTGGTTCCAAATCGCCTCTTTTTTTTTTTTTTTTTTATAAAGATTCTGAAATAATACTTTCTCCTTCAAGAATAATCAGAAAAATGGTCGGGACAGCATCTGGTTTTAGATATTTTTTTAAATTTAAAAATGTATAACTTGGTAGCAATCGAGAGTGAAGTGACAAGAACAAATTCGAAATTTATCTTGCTTGGTACCTTCTAATATGTTTCTAGCAAGACTATCAATATCTTCAAATTTCTGTTTAGTTTGTTCTAGCCATTTTTTAACTCTTTGGATATCTTTAGGAAAGCGATGCATTATTATATTTTCGCTTTGTTCTTTCCCACCGGACTTGTTATAACATTTATTAATTATACAAGATGGCATTTTTTTCATTTAGTTATCTAAAAAAAAAAAAAAAAAAAAAAAAAAGGAATAATGAAATACTATATATGTATTTAATTTATATAAATCTTCTCTAATTTTGGAGAATTCAAGGGGTATTCCCATCATGGACAATGGGTGCATATCGCTAGGATATGCCCCCATTGTCTTATAGGTGCAGGTCCCACCGCTGGGAGCCGCACCTATATTGAGAACGGGGCCCTGAAAGTGAAGGAGGGCACACTGCACATGCGCGGCCGCCCTCCATTCTTTTGTATGGGGCCGCCGAAAATAGCGGAATACACGCTGTGTGGCCCCGCAAAAATACGTTAGTCTGAATGGCCCGTAATACTTGAATTTTTTTTCTATAACTGATGTTATAGTAACTTTTTTAAAAGCAGGTAAAAAAATAATTTTATCAATTAACTTACCATATACTCTTTGTTCTTCTTTTACAAACCAATAATAGCAAATACTTAGGAAAATCTTAGATCCTTCAAAGAAAAATATTCAGAGGATAAAAGTAAAGTTATTACATTATTTATTTTAGTTTATGTAATAATTTTAATTCAGTTAAATTAATAAATTAAAATCTTTACAAATCTTGGATTATGTAGGGAGAGCATGACACATGTGGTTTAATGGCGAGACGCGTGGACATCGCCGGTGCAAAAGCCACACGCGTGGACACTGTCGGTGCAATGGCCACAGGCTTGTACACTGCCGGTGCAATGACCACACGCGTGGACACTGCCGGTGTAATGGCGATAAAACTGGTGTATTGTATGACAATATTTGAAATTGGCAGATGAGGGGGCGCATACGGGCGTACGGTGGTGGTGAGGGGGCACATATGGGCTTAAGGGGGAAGAAAGTGGGCGCATACGGGCGTACAGCGCTGGTGAGGGGGCGCATTTGGGCTTAAGGGGGCAGTAAGTGGGCGCATATGGGCGTACGGTGGTGGTGAGGGGCGCATACGGGCGTATGGCGGTGGTGAGGGGGCACATACGGACGTACGGTGGTGGTGAGGGGGCACATACGGGCTTAAGGGGGCAGTAAGTGGGCGCATACCGGCATATGGCGGTGGTGAGGGGGCGCATACGGGTGTACGGCGGTGGTGAGGGGGTGCATACGGGCTTAATGGGGGAAGAAAGTGGGCGCATACGGGCGTACGATGGGGGTGAGGGGGCGCATACGGACGTATGGCGGTGGTGAGGGGGCGCATTTGGGCTTAAGGGGGCAGTAAGTGGGTGCATACGGGCGTACGGTGGTGGTGAGGGGGCGCATACGGGCGTATGGCGGTGGTGAGGGGGCGCATACGGGCGTACGGTGGTGGTGAGGTGGCGCATACGGGCTTAAGGGGGCAGAAAGTGGGTGCATACGGGCGTACGGCGGTGGTGAGGGGGACCATACGGGCTTAAGGGGGCAGTAAGTGGGCGCATACGGGCGTACGGCGGTGGTGAGGTGGCGCATAACGGGCGTACGGCGGTGGTGAGGGGGCGCATAACGGGCATACGGCGGTGGTGAGGGGGCGCATACGGGCTTAAGGGGGCAGTAAGTGGGCGCATACCGGCGTATGGCGGTGGTGAGGGGGCGCATACGGGTGTACGGCGGTGGTGAGAGGGCGCATACGGGCTTAATGGGGGAAGAAAGTGGGCGCATACGGGCGTACGATGGTGGTGAGGGGGCGCATACGGCGGTGGTGAGGTGAGGACCATACGGGCTTAAGGGGGCAGTAAGTGGGCGCATACGGACGTATGGCGGTGGTGATGGGGGCGCATTTGGGTTTAAGGGGGCAGTAAGTGGGCGCATACGGGCGTACGGTGGTGGTGAGGGGGGCGCATACGGGCGTATGGCGGTGGTGAGGGGGCACATACGGACGTACGGAGGTGGTGAGGGGGCACATACGGGCTTAAGGGGGCAGTAAGTGGGCGCATACGGGCGTACGGCGGTGGTGAGGGGGCGCATACGGGCGTATGGCGGTGGTGAGGGGCGCATACGGGCGTATGGCGGTGGTGAGGGGGCGCATACGAGCGTATGGCGGTTGTGAGGGGGCGCATACGGGCGTATGGCGGTGGTGAGGGGGCGCATATGGGCGTATGGCGGTGGTGAGGGGGACCATACGGGCTTAAGGGGGCAGAAAGTGGGCGCATACGGGTGTACGGCGGTGGTGAGGGGGCGCATACGGGTGTACGGCGGTGGTGAGGGGGCGCATACGGGCGTATGGCGGTGGTGAGGGGGCCACATTCGGGGAGCGTACGGCGGTGGTGAGGGGGGCACATATAGGCGTAGGTGGTGGTGGGGGAAACATAAGGGAGTATTGGTGATAATAGAGGGGGTGGGGGTGGAGGGGGTACTTTTGATCTTGGCCTATGTATTAGGGTTGTGTTTTGTAACTGTAATAAAGATTTTGTATTTCAACTTTAATAATCTGCAATTTTTTTGGGCAATACCTGCTATTAGAATGATGATTATGTGTACTTTTTTCTTCACACATAAGCAGCTGGTAATCCCTGCTAGCTGCTGCTATGTGGTGCTGAACTAAGTGCAGAGCGCAGCCTGTCCTGACTTCCTCACAGGCTTCGGCACTGCCGGCGCGTCACTGGCTCGGCGCATGCCCAGTGACGCTATTGAAGCCGTTGCCCTCACCTGGAACAAGATCGCGCAGGCAGCGGCCGGTACTGCGCCTGTGCGAGATTTCATCGGCGCGCGGCCGGCAGCTGAAGCTTCCGACGCTGCCGTGCCGAGGAGTAGGGAGGAGGTGGCGCATTATTCAAATATGTGCATTACTCCGGCCCTACAGAGGAGTATTCAATTTGCATTAGAAGGCGGGCTGGGCTCAAGAGAGGGGCGTTACTGGGCTCAGTTCGTCTATTGTAACTCCCCTCCGGGCTCCTTCAGAGCTCATTTACATATCACAAAAACGCGATTTAAAAGAAAAAGAGAAGACAGACAAAAGAAAGACCACCACACCTGGATACAAGGTACTTTAATGCACACAACAGTACTTTTAGTTTAATTCACTAAAAACAAGTGACAGATTTCCTTTAAACTCTGTATCAGACCCAGAGTAATCAACCAAATCCTGAGACTCTGCTTCTGAGGAAGAAGAATCCGAACAGGCCATTTTTGGGTCCCTACATTTAGATGTAGAAGGACCAAAAATGGTTACGGGATTTTCAGATAAAGCAGAACGCATTTCTTCTCTGATCACATTAGTTCTTCCCTAACGGAGGGAACTAAAGCTTTCGCCATATTGGCAGTACATTTTTTGAGTTTCTTATTACAGGTTTCAGGCAATTTAGCTGAACACATCATACATTTCCTAATTCTAGGACTAGCTTTAGATCTCTGGGAAACCTCCTTTTCACTGTGCATGCACACAAGCAGAGAGGGAACAGAGGTAACAAGGGGGTTAGCTTAGATAAAATAACCAGCACTCCCCCATGAGAGAGTAAGTTACAATAGCAGGCCCCATAGAAGACTCCATTTGGCAGGTTCCCAATTCAGACATACTGCTAGGTCCAGTAACCATAATCGTTCCTCTTAAATGTCTCTTCGGCCCCTTTCACACGACCGTATGCCCTCCGAGACATACGGTCCGTGAGCAGGCCATATGTCCTGGAGCGTCATCGATCGTGCGCACAGCATCATTAATTACAGTGATGCTGTGCACGTCGGGCCACCCGCGGGGCTATTGTCCCGCACTCAAAATCATATTGTGCGCTCCTGTGCGCACAATCGATGCCGCTCCAGGACATATGGCCCGCTCACGGACCGTATGTCTCGGAGGGCATACGGTCGTGTGAAAGGGGCCTTACTTTGCAGACCTCAGATCAGAGGACGACTTCCGCTTCAATCAGCACGCCAAATCCCCGCTCCGCCCCCTCCTGTGTGTCACACAGACCGGAAGTCCCACTGGAACGAACTCCCGTGGAACGCACCCGACTTCCTGTGAAGTCACTGCCAGAGAGGGTTGCGACAGGGAGCGTGCGTAAAACTGGAGGAACTCACTGAGTGTCCGGTCACCACATGGACCTCCCTACCCGGCGTGTAAGGCGGGAGGTAAGGAAACAGAAGCCCTGAATTGTGAACCCCCCGGCCCCCAGAATCTCAACTAGGGAATAGGTGCAGGCTGTTTTCCCTCATGTGGCTAAGGCATAGAAAAAAAACAACATAACCGCCTCTGCCTGCCTCCACAGACGCAGCCCCCATCTCCCACCTAGAAGACAATGAGGCGGAGCCGGAGGAGGGTCAAATTTATTCTTCCTGTTCCTACCTGGAAGGAGGCGGGTCATCTCTCATGGTATGCCGCCATGGTGGATGAAAGGAAAACCCATGATCAATGAAAAAGCAGTTTTCAAGCACTTTGCTCCAACGTGTGGCATAAAAGCCAGATTGAAAGCAAGTTTTTAAGCCACATGACGCCTAAAAAAATATCCAATCAAGTAGCGTGGGATGATTGTGTGATTCTTTCTATTCATCGACGTGCCAGTTATCACTAGTTGCAAACAGAGGAATACAACTTTTGATATGAGAACTTGGTTTATCACTCTGGCAGAGCATCCCATTCCTAGGCCAATACACTCAACATTGTGTGTCCCGGTAGTTGGGAGAACAAACTGGGATGACAGCAAGACGTGCACAAAGGTTAAACTCTGCATATACAGATCTTCTGATTAGAAGAATAGGGCATAGTCATCCATTCTGTTCTGCAAATAAAATGTGACGCGACATCCCAAACCCAGGACTACATATAGTGTCTACAAAAAACATTAGAAGGCATTTGCATAACACTGGGGCTACAGCTACAAGTGTTCCATTGTCCTCATGCTACTGCTCTCAAAGGCTAGCACAGCAAGACGGTAATGGAGGTCTATCCTCTTCAGCGATGAGTCTTGCTTCTAGGATGCAATGATAGCTGGAGATTGGCCTGAAGACAACATGGGCAACGCCATGAAGAAGACTTCATAAGGGAATGTCAAACTGGTCAGTACTCCCAGAATTATGGTGAGAGTATAGTATAGCATAATGTATAGCATATGAACCACTCTAGTTTTCAGTTCAGGTATACTAAAATCTCCAAGTTAGATTGATTTGGTTGTGGAACAGCCATTTTGCCAAAGCGACCCAAGAGCCGTTTATCAACAGGACGCCAGGAAGCATGTTGCTACTGTGAACAGCCTGTGTAGTCTAAACGTGCTACCATGGGCCATAACATCTCTAGACTTCTCTCCGATTAAAGCAGTTGTCCCACTTCATTAAGTGGTATTTATTATGTAGAGAAAGTTAATATAAGCTACTTACTAATATATTATTATCCATATTGCTTTCTTTACTGACTGGATTCAATTTTCCATCACATTATACACTGCTCGTTTCCATGGTTACAGACCACCCTGCAATCCATCAGTGGTGGTCATGCTTGCATACTATAGGAAAAAGCATCAGCCTATGTGCACCCCTATGGCCCCGGCCACCAAAGAGGCTGATGCTTTTTTCCTATAGTGTGCAAGCACGACCACCACTGATGGATTGCAGGGTGGTCTGTAACCATGGAAACAAGCAGTGTATGATGGAAAAATGAATCCAGTCAGCAAAGAAAGCAATACGGATAATAACAATATATTAGAAAGTAGCTTGTATTAACTTTTTCTACATGATAAATGCCACTTACTGAAGCTAGACAACCCCTTTAGGAATATCTGGGACGGGTTGGCAATTGCAAAGCAGCTGCCAGCATCGGAACTTGATGATTTGTATATCCAAGTGCATTCAGCATGGCAGAAACATTCTTCCACAAACATTAAATTACCTTACTTATTGAATGCTAAGTAGAGATGAGCGAACGTGCTTGTAACGAGCACTGTAGCGCTCGGCTCCCCTGTGCTCGCATGGGCGCAGGTATCCGGAGCCGTCCTCCTCACCCGACGGATCCGGATGCCTGCACCCATGCGAGCGCAGGGGAGTCAAGCGCTACAGTGCTCATTACGAGCACGTTCACTCATCTCTAATGCTAAGGTATGTAAGTGTGTGAATTTCTGCATGTGACATTCATAATCTGTACTGAAAAAATGAAAATGTTTTAAATATCTTGTTTCCATGTTTTTATCATTTCTGTATGATTGGCATGTCTTGATCCTATGATTTCCATAATTGCATGACATTTCCCTCTTGGTGTTGCAATTTCAATGCTGAGGAGTGTATAAATGTAAGGAACAGAATGTTGTTAAGGATGTAGTTACCAACTGATAAAATAAACCATATAAACATACAATAGTCTGTGTAGTATGTGACTAGGTAGTTGGTTAAAGAAGAACTCCCGCAAAAAATTTTATTCCATGTCCTGCTAGAAATGTACATGATGTAATCTGTAGTGAATGTCATTTTCTTACCAATGGCTGTCTTTGTGAGTTATATCTCCCTGATGCTTCTCATCTGTGTCATGTGACCAGCAATCAGACCCACCAACTCACACAGCATCTTATGTGTGGACAGGAAGTCTATTTCTCTATGCATTCCTATGGGAGCCTCACTTTCAGTCTCATAGGAATGAATAGAGCAGTAACTGTCTTCCAGTCCGGGGTCAGTTGGAGGTCATGGAGTTGGTCACATGACCCAGCTACAATTTCTAACAGGTCAGAGAAATAGAGTCTCGAGTAGACAGACCACCCGAGCAATCGTACTCTGGATCCTCTGGGTCTGTACATTAATCTACACAGAGTCTAGAGGCACAGAACAGCACCGCATGAAACACTCTTTTTTTAGGGACTCCATCGTCACAAATGACTTACTCTTTGAGAGATCGAACTCCAATGCCAACATTACAAACACACAAAAAATAGATAGAAAAGTAGATGAAAGCCTACAAATTTTAAATCTGTCGGGCTTTATTCTTTCTGAGTCTGAGAGATCTATCCTATCCAAGGGCATTTCCTTTGTTCCAAAAAAAAAAAAAATCGCTTTAATTGGATTAAAGGGTTTCTGTCACCAGTTTTGGGCATATCAAAACAGGATGACATTTGCAATGTGCAAATGTCACCTGATGCCCAATCTGTTAATCATTTTTCTTTTGGTGCCCCCGTTTTTTGTAAAAAAAAAAAACACTTAAGTTATGCAAATTAGGCTTAATAGGTGCAAGGGGCGGTAACCCTGCACCTAGTAGAGCCGTTTCCTCACCTCTAGTTACGCCTCCGTGCTCGTGATGGACAGGGCCAGGTAGCTCGCTCTATCTGCTGCCAGCCCTGCCCGTGATGCAAATCCCGCGCCTGCGCCATGCGGCCTTCAATCGGTGCAGGCGCATTGAGTGCCGCTGGCCGCCGGGCTCCCGGCTACCTCACTGCGCCGATGACATCACAGTACACCCGGAAGAGCCGGACTCCGTTTCTTCCGGGTGTACTGTGACGTCATCGGTGCAGGCGCAGTGAGGTAGCCGGGAGCCCGGCGGCCAGCGGCACTCACTGCGCCTGCACTGATTGAAGGCCGCATGGCGCAGGCGCGGGATTTGCAGCACGGTATGCTAATTTGCTCCTGGGCTGGTGGGAGGACACTATCATCATGGACGGACTCCATTTTATTATGGGTCCGTTACACTGATGACATCTTTTTACTGTGGACAGGTACAGAAGTGAAGTTCAAAGAATTTATGGAGGAGCTCAATCAGAATCATATTGGGCTACATTTTACCTACGAATTGAAGAGGGACTCAATTGCCTTCTTGGATATCATGATTAAGCGAGGTAAGATGGCCAAATTGAAACCACACTGTATCGGAAGGAGACATCTTCCAACAGTCTCAACAGTAAGAAAAGGTATACCCAAGGGGCAATTTTTAAGAGTTCGCCGGAACTGTTCAAGTGGAGAAGACTTTGAGAACGAGGCAAATAAAATTTTGAACGGTTTAAACAAAGGGGTTATCCGGCTCAACCTCTACAGGAGGCCTGGCATTATGCAAGAATGAGAGAACGATCCTCCCTGTTTCAACCACGGATCAAATCCTCAGAAGGAATTCTGAGGATAATTGGCACTTTTGATTCAGGAACAAGGGCAGTAAAGGAAATCCTAAACCGGTATTGGACATTATTAAAGGCGGATCCGGATATCAGTAAACCTATTCGGGACTTTCCATCTATTACCTATAGAAAGGGCCGAAGTGTACGTGACATGCTTGTACACAGCCATTTTGAACCGTTACAGAAGAACACTTGGCTTCAAAATAGAAGCACAGGAACCTTTAAAAGTGGCCACTGTAAAGCCTGCAAATAACATTAGGGTAGGCAAGACATTTACAGATAGTACAGGCAGAAAAACCTTCACATGTAAAAGTTTTGCTAACTGTGACACTAAAAGTGTTGTATATTTAGCCCAATGCATCTGTGGACTAAGGTATATTGGGAAGACATGCAGAAGTTTTAAAAAACGAATCCTAGAGATCATAGGACACATAAGAAATAAACGTGACAAGCCTGTTGCCAGACATATAGAAAAGTGTCACGGGAATCAATTTAATTCCATCAGCTTTGGCATGATTGAAACAGTAGCTTACTCTATCAGAGGAGGGGATGTGGATAAAATTCCCAAGCAAAAGGAATGTAAATGGATTTACTCCTTGGACACCTTAGTACCTAATGGCCTTAATGAAGTAATGGAATTTGCTTGTTTTATATAAGATTTTGCCTCAGTGTTATATAATATAAAATTTAGCCTAAAATATGATTGAACTGATTTATATCTTATATAAGCACTAACATATTGGATATAGATGTTGATATCACTATGTGGTATCCCCGAAGTAGTGCTTATAGTGCAAAATTAATGCAAAAACACTTTATCTTTAGTTGTTTCCACTGAATGTTAGATATCTAGTGAAAGGTTAACTCCCATATTGCCTTATGTATATAGGTCCATAACCTTCATTATGCAAATGTTTAAGATGTGAGATGTTGGGCTCCTAATTGGGGCCAGATATCCTAGTCTCCTGGGTTGTCCTCATATAATTTCTGTGGGGTTCTGTTTACATCAGTGAGTCACATGAATTTTTTCCGATCATGTGATGGTTGTTAACGCCTACCATATTTGCAGGCTTTCCTAGATTGGATGAGCTTACTGTGGGTCCGCCTCTGTTGGTCAGCGCACTGACTTGAATAACGTGGCATATAGTGATATATAGATCCAGCCCAATCACATGATGGATAGCAACGTCCACTATAACCACGTGGGACGCCGGCTATTTCAGACCGGAAGAACTCAGATACAGCCCGCTTCTCCTGTCACCGCACGGACCTACACACAAGCGCGGCATTGTGTATCTAGTCCAAGCCCTTGGAAGGGGCGAATACCAGCAACCCGGGATGTTCTTTTTTTGGTTGTCCACGTGGATATGCAAGTATAATCCCCCTGACACCAAGGATATTTGGCTCTATATATGGAGCCTTTGACCATTTTGTGCATTGGTGTCTTGATCTAGTGGTGCTATAGACATCATAGTAAGAGTGCATCATTTCACAGCATTATGCAGTTACATGTATAATATGGACAAACTTCTAGTGTTGTGGCTGTCTGGTTTACAGTTGAATGCAGAGATATCTATGCCCCAATAGCCTATTATATTATCTTACTGGATTGGAGTTATATACACTTAAACATTTGTATTTAGCTTATCATGAAAACTGGATGTTGTATTAATTGATTGAAACAATGTCTCTGTTTATAAGACTGATGTGGTGAAAGGGAACAAGTTTCCCCATACGTCATGAGTCCCCTGAGGAGCCAGTGACAACGGCGATACGCGTTGGGACATGGGGAATTATACATCTCAACTGCGTCATTAAGATTGATTAGCCAGTTTGCTATTCTCTGGTTATTGGTATCTTGATTCTATCTATATTTGTTGTGATGCTGGAGTTCATCTGATATGCATTAGTTGCATAGTGTACCAAGTTTTGATACTACAGCATCCATTTATATACGTTGGCAACATCTATTTGTATATATAATTTTTCGTGTTCTTTTTTTGTTTTTCTGTATATATAGTCACCTATAGTGGAGTTGTGCAAGTAATATTAGGTTGGTGGTGGTTTCCACTGTGTCAGGGCCTCAAAAGGCACATTAGGAGGCACGAGACACGGGATCGCCCCTGATGGGGCGGCTATTCAGTTTATAGGTAGGGCATAATAGAATAGGGCTGAGTTTAGGGTTTACCCCTTTTCCTCAAACAGTATACCCACTTTGCCCCTAACCCTTCTATAGACGGCAGTGGATCGTTTATTTTTGTTTTGCACTTTTATATACACAACTAGCTGAAGGACCCGGCTTCGCCCGGGTATATTTAATTTATTTCTTTTACTGTTTGCGTGTGTGTGTCGTTAAAAGATATCGAGAGTGACCTCTACAGCGGCCCGCCCCTTTAACAGTGATCTCTACAGCGGCCAGCCCCTTTAACAGTGACCTCTACAGCGGCCAGCCCCTTTAACAGAGACCTCTACAGCAGGCCGCCCCTTCAACAGTGACCTCTACAGCAGCCTGCCCCTTTAACAGTGACCTCTACAGCTGCCCACCCCTTTAACAGTGACCTCTACAGAAGCCCACCCCTTTAACTGTGACCTCCACAGCAGCTAGAGTGGCCACTGTCTTCACCCCAGGAAGCCAGACCTCACCGGCCATTCCCCCAAACGTGAAACAGCGCCCCCAGTTCCCATTAAGACACATCACTAAGCATGAGGCCACGCCCCCCCTGGCTCCGTGAAGACATGGAGGAGAAGCTGTCTGAGTGTGAGCTACTGAAAGGGTGGACATCCCTGTGTCTGTCCAGGCACTGCGTCGGACGGAGAACAGGTAGCCAGAAAACTGGACTGTCCAGCCTAAAGCCGGACATCTGGCCACCCTAACATCAGCCTGCCCCTAGGGTGGCCAGAGGTCTTGTTTTAGGCTGGACGGTCTGGCTTTCAGACTCCCTGTCCTCTGTCATGCGCAGGGCCTGGATGGACACAGCAGCAGCACTCTCAGCAGCAGCACTGTGCAGTCTGAGCAATGAGCTGCAGGGAGAAAGTCACCCTCCCCCCACCCCTGCAGCTGACAGAAGGTGATTTTTACCAATATTTACCATTGTCATCCACAGTGCTCTGCCTCTTTAATGCAGACCTAAAGCAGTGAACTGGCTAGGTTGTCATAGAAAACCTGATGTGTGCCTGTGAGCTTCTATTGGCTGATAAGGGTCATGTGACCAGGCTACTATTGGCTAATGCATTTTTTGGGAATATCTCAGGAACGGTACGTCCTGGAGAGTTGAACACTGTTCTAAAACCTTCCCGGACACCTGATGTACACGTGTGCCAAATTTTGTGATTGCAGCTGCAGCGGTGCGGATTCCTTTAGCGGACATACACACACACACTCAGCTTTATATATTAGATATCATTTTTTATGCATATGAATAAAAGTTATATTTTATTTGAGATGGCTCTTCCTGTAATTTAGTAGAAATAGTTCCATCTTATAGGTGTTATTGGACTGTCTGGTGTCTTACTGAACAGAATCTGTGATATAACAGGTCAGAGAATAATTTTTTTTGCTGGAGTTCTACTTTAAACAAGTGAAAACTAAAGTATTTTATTTTTTCATAAATTGATTACCATATTTTTGCCCTATAAGACCCAGGTGCGGGTTTCAGAGGAGGAAAATAAAAATATTTTTCATCAGACCTCAGACCCCCAATGTTAATAAAGGCCCCTATTCAGACCTTTACTAAGTGCGTCTTATAGGGCAAAAATATGGTACTTCCATTTTTGCAAAATAATGCAGCCTACTATAATAAAGAATTATACTCAAAATATAATATTGTATAATGACAAACTATTGTGTAGTTTTCATACTTCTTTCCAGCTTGTTCTTGTCTCTGCTCTTCTTGGATTCCATCGGCAGCTTGATGAAAGTCAAAAACTTAAATAAAAATAGGGAAAATTACTTAAGGAGAATGCAGAAAGAATATATACAAATTCATAGACAAGTGGCCCATTTAAATCATAGTATTGTGAAGCCAGATGCTTTTGCAAATAAGGTTTAAAATATGAAAATTTAGCTAAGAACGCTTATTGTAAAATGAAAAGTTACACAATATATTCCCTGTATAAATTCTTTAGTTTCCAAGGCCATTAGGAAACTACATGCAACAGTTTACTTAAAAGATTATGAATCTGTCCTAGTCATTTGAAGGACAACACAAGCTGCACACCTGTGTACCCATCACATGACAAGGACATATTTATAGCAACTGTAATTACCATTGCGGTTTAGGCTCCATTCACAAAACCGCATGGCCCCCATGCTCATGTTGCAGACCGCAAACAGCAGGATTCTGAAAACATAGGCACCGGCCGCGTGAACTCCACATCTTGGCGTGGACCCATTGATTTAAATGGGTCTGCGATCAACAACATATGGCAAAAGGTAGGACATGCTGTACCTTTTACAGTGCGTAGGCACGGGCGCCCATGGATGGACTTCCACGTGTTTCCGTGCCTCCTCTCTGCAAAAGATAGGACATGTCCCAGCTTTTGACATGTTTGCGGATCACGGACCCAATCAAGTCAATGGGTCCACACCCATTATGCGGCGTTCACACAGCTGGCGCCCGTGTTTTGCGGACCCCAAAACACGGACGTGGCCACCATACAATCGTGTGAATGGGGACTTACTCAAACTACAAGTTTCTCTCATAGCCTTTTCATTAGGGCTCGTGCACACGACGGAATAATGGCCGTGTGACAGCCGCTTAAGTAGCGGCCGTCATACGGCCATTTTTAGCACCAATGAAAGTCTATGGGGCTATTCACATGGCCGATCTTTTAACGGCCAGTGAATAGCGTCCGTCCAAAAAGAGGACGTCCTATTTTTTGTCCGTTTCCACGGCCAGACGGACCCATTGAAATCAATGGGACCGTTTTTAACAGCCGATTGACAGGAGTGCTCCCGTCTAACGGCCGTTAAAAACGGGTACACTTTACCTATATGGCCATTTTAGGGGTTAAAAAAAAAAAAAAAAAAAAAAAAAAAAAAAACTCACCTCATCCACTTGTTTTGCGCTGCTGCAGTCTCTTCTCTCTTCATTGAGCAGGCCCTGCGATATGCGCGTTGATGTAACCACGTGGGAGCGTGCAGTGACGTCATCGCACACATCGCAGGTCCTTCGGCAGGTCCTGTTCACTGAAGAGAGAAGAGACTGCTGCAGCGCAAGCAATTGGATAAGGTGTGGGTTTTTTGTTTTTGTTTTTTTTTTTAAATCATCAAAAAGCAGCTGTGGGGGCATTTATTTAAACCATGGGGGAAATTATTTAAGATGGGGGCCTACATTGGGGGCATTACAAAAAATTCCTACACTATGGGGAACACTATTTTAGCTGGGGCACTATAAAAAATTATTTACACCGTGGGGGACATTATTTTAGTTAAGGGCACTATGGAGGACATTATGAGCATCATGGAGGTCATGATTATAGTTGGGAGCAAGAAATAACTACCAATTCAATTCATCCATTTTTCAAACGGACATGAAAAACTGATGCAAAACATACAGTGTAATGTTGAGTGTTCAAAGAATTATAAGTATCCAAAAATCATACCAATAAAACAGTCAACTCTTCCTGCAAAAAATGAACCCCTACACAAGACGATCGGCAGGAAAAAAAAATGGCTTTCAGAAAATGGAGACACAACATGATTTTTCAAAAGCGCTTTATCATGTAAAACAAGCAAAAAATAAAGATATTTATCATTGCATCCATAACAACTTGCTCCATAAAAATAGCACATGATCTAACATGTCAAGTGAACATTGTAAAAAAGGAAAAGATAAAAACTATGCCAAACAGCCATTTTTTGGTTACATTGCCTCACAAAAAGCGTAATAAAGAGCAATCAAAAACCATATTTACCCCAAAATAGTACCAACAAAACTGTCACCTTATCCTGTAGTTTCCAAAGTGGGGTCACTTTTTGGTAGTTTCTACTGTAGGATGCATCAGGGGGTCATCAAATGTGACATTGTGCCTAAAAACCAGTCCAGCAAAATCTGCACCCAAAAACAATATGGTTTTCCTTTCCTTTTGCGCCCTACATTGTGTCCACTATATGTTACTCCACATATGGGGTGTTTCTGTAAACTGCAGAATCAGGATAATAGATTTGGAGTTTTGTTTGGCTGTTAACCTTGCTGTGTTACAGAAAAATTGATTAGAATGGAAAAATTGCAAAAAAAATAAAAATAAAAAGCATGAACTTTAGACATGTAAACACGTAAAGAGTTAACAAAGCTCATACAAACAGTTTTGAATAACTTGAGGGTGTAGTTTCTAGAATGGGGTAATTTATCGGTGGTGAACTGGTCCTTAAAAAGTGGGTTTTGGAAATTCTTAAAAATGTTAAGAATTGCTTCCACAGTCCTAAGCCTTCTAAGCCACTTGAATGCAAAAATGAAAAATTACTGTATTTTTTTCACTCTAGAAGATACTTTTTTCCCCCAAAGAAAGGGGGGGGGGAAAGAGGTGATGCATTTTATAAAGCTAATTCTAATCAACGTTTTCATTATGGTCTTCTCTGGGCGCCACACTGTGCAGTCAGAAAGGAGTTTGTTGTCCCACAGTGGTGTGCGCTCCCACAGTGGTCTGTGCCCCAACTACCGGTTACGTCCAGCAATTTCTTAATTTTACCCCATACTTTATGAATAAGACGTAACAGGGGTATATTCCCTCCTCTTCTCTGAAACGCAGCCTCTTCTAGCTTAGTAAAGAGAGGTCCAGGCCCTGCTGTATTGCACCTGAGAGGCAAAAAGTTAAAGTAAAAAAAAAAGACTGCTAAACTACCCTCCTCAATTGGCAACTCAATTTCTTTCACCCAATTTTAGGATTCCCTGCCTTACTCACCAAAGGACTCATTGTGCTGACTCACACAATGAAAAACCTAACAAGGTACCCAGGCCGGAGATTTGGAGAGAAAATACAACAACTCTAGGTATTTAAAAGAAGACGCAAATTGCAAGGCCCCCATATTATCTGCACAACTCCCTGGCCAAGGGTCCATCGACATCAACAAGATTTTCCCCTATTAAACCATAGTCCTGAATACATACCAAACTTCTAAATAAGTGCCATAGTCCCCTGATGGTACCCATACCCAGTAATATTTCATGAATCTCTAAACAGGGCTGCCCATGGCTCAATAGCGAAGGCAAATAATAAAGGGGATGGCCCTGATGAGTATCCCATCCCAGCTGGAACATATCAGAAGTCGAACCATTAGCTCATATGCAGGCCCTACAAGTAGAGTACAGCAATATAATCTATTAAAAAAAAAATTGGGATCAAAACCCATTTTTCCCATAAGTAGTCCCACTCAAAACTGCCAAAAGCTTTTGCAGCGTTTAATGACAGTACTACTCTACTGCCATTATCATGAGGAATAAGCCTTTTGTTTCAAAAACAGACTGCCTGGCACAAAACCCATCTGATCTGGATGCACTATAGTGGTAATAACAGATGCTAATCTCATAGATAGCACTTGGCAAGGATTTTTAAGTCTGTCGGAGACAAAGAGGAATCTGGAAGAGAAGAATCTTTACCATGCTTTGAGAGTACTACAATAACGGCTTCTTTCATGGATTCCGGAAGGGATCCTATTTCAAACTGCAACGCCTCCAGAAGACGCAGAAGAAGCAATTTACCATACCATACAATGCTATCTGTTCCTGGGGTCTCATCATTATTCATAGTCTGCTAATTTGGGGAACAGATGGCTAGAAGTTTGGAGGAGTGTTTAAACTGGGGTGGGGGGGGGGGGGTCAATAACATTAAAGGAAGGAAAGATAAAGCAGATAGAGACATGGGGCGAGGTAATAAAACTGGGGTAAGAGTGGAAGGAGTGACTAGAACAGGTCATAAAGAAAGATGTAGGGTAAAAAAAAAAAAAAAAAAAAAAAAATAATATACAAAACCTCTCAACTGTATGTATATTAATACCAGAAGCCTGACTAATAAAACTGGGGAACTGGAAGTAGTAATGTCTCAGGAGAACTATGACATAGTGGGAATAACTGAGACATGGCTGGACGGTTAAAGGGGTTCTCCAAGTTATATTTACAAGTCTATGGGAGCGATCCTTCCCATTGAAATGAATGGGGCGGTTAGCTGTAATTACACCTGCTCACCGCTACCCATGTTATGGCTAGCGTGTAAACAATGAAGAGGAGGCAACGCTGGCACGGTGCGCGCCTCCTCTACAAACAGCTGATTGGCGGGGGTGCCGGGTGTCGGA
This sequence comes from Rhinella marina, assembly GCA_900303285.1. Taxonomy (NCBI): domain Eukaryota; kingdom Metazoa; phylum Chordata; class Amphibia; order Anura; family Bufonidae; genus Rhinella; species Rhinella marina. Next base: position 83,952 of record ONZH01006401.1, on the reverse strand, counting down.
TCCCCGCCGATATGATATTTATGACCTATCCTCAGGATAGGTCATCAATAAATATAACTTGGAGAACCCCTTTTACATACAGGGTTACAGTCTGTTTAGAAAGTTTGGTCAAAACCAGAGGGGAGGTGTTTGCCGTTATGTAAAGCCCACACTCCGGGAAGGTAAGTGAGGGAAATTAACATGTGGAGTCACGGTGGGTAGAAATGCATAGATGCAAAAACAATAATTAAACATTGGTAGAAGTTTGTCATAAGCCACCTAATGTACCAGAGTTCACAGAAAATATACTACTAAGTGAAATAGATGAGGCGGCAAATCATAATGAGATAGTTATTATAGAGGACTTCAACAACCCAGATATAGACTGTGATGATCCCTACTCTCAGGTCACATTACAGGGATGAATTATTACTACTGAGCTTATTAATTTACCACATAAATTAACATCCACCTATTTTAGATGAGGGAAAACTAAGGGAGTAATTTAGCATAATTCTAACACCCCAATGTTTAATACTACAATTGCTACTATTTCCTATACTTATCTAGGCAATAGGGGCCTATATTTCCAGACTCTAAGCACCAACTAATCACAATACAACAGGTTATCTAAATGGGACCCAAAGTCCCCTAAATCAATACAGGTAAAGTTTTTCCCTTCAGAAGAACAAGTTCTATAAGACTACAAGGAAGGGACTTATCAAGATTTCAAATTTAATACACAATCGTGCAGTCCATACAAAAAGCAATTGTCAGATGAAAAAAGATGAAAACAAAAAAATACATACAATGAATTCAACAGTTATGAAAATAAAAGGGATAAAAGAAAAGAATACAAGCTTACTGACACACAGCAGTGAAATCCTGGCTGTGGGGATTGCTGAAAATATGGGAAGTCACTCCAATCAAGATAAGGATCTCCAAATGGATGAGACTGTACCCCTCTTTCCCTAGCCACTCTTTTTTTCTCTTCCATCCACTGGCGGGCGATGTCAATTGTCGCCAATTCCGGGTAGTTCCCCTGGGTGTGTCGCTATGGAATAAACTTACACTACTCACAAAAAGTTAAGGATATTTGGCTTGTGGGTGAAATTTCAGAATTAACCTAAAATGTGCTCTAATCTTTACAGGTGAACTTAATGTGACCTTCTCTAAACTTTTAAATGCACAAGTTCAACTCTTCAATGTTTCAGTACTTTTTGCACAACTTGCTGCTCTCTAACAAGGAGCTTAAAGAGGACCTTTCATGCTTTTTTTTTTTTTTTTACAGTAGCTAAATACCTTTTCTCGGAGGGTACGTCTCGCTGATGCTGCCACCCCGTGACCGTTCTTCAAAATAGCGCTCCTGCGCCCCCCCTGTATTTTTCCCGCTCAGTATGCTAATCCTGAGCATCAGTACAGGGAGGAGGAGACGCCCAGGTTTCTCAATGGGCGTCTCCTTCTCCCTGGCTGTGACGCAATCCAATGACATCGGAGAGCGTCACAGCCAAGGAGTTTTTTTCTCCCTGGCTGTGGCGCTCTCTGATGTGATTGGATCGCGGCACAGCCAGGGAGAAGGAGACGCCCATTGAGAAACCCTGGCGTCTCCTCCTCCCTGTTCCGATGCTCAGTATTAACATACTGAGCGTGAAAAATACAGGGGGCGGGGCGCAGGAGCGCTATTTTGAAGAACGGTCATGGGTGGCAGCATCAGCGAGGGGTACCCTCCGAGTAAAGGTATTTAGCTACTGTATAAAAAAAAAAAAAAAAAAAAAAAAAAAAAAAAAAGCATGAAAAGGTCCTCTTTAAAGGGTTTCTGTCACCAGAAATCACCCTATTAAACCAAGTGTCATTTGCAATGAGCAAATGACACTTGATGACAGTAATGTTAGTCTCATATTTCTCCGTCCAGCAGTTTAGCCAAAAAATAGGTTTTTATAATATGCAAATGACCTCCCCTAGGTGCAGTAGGCGTGAACCTGCACCTAGGAGAGGCCGTAATAACGCCTCTTACCACGCCTCCGTAGCGCTGATTGACAGGGCCGGGCAGCCAGCTCTTTCGGCTCCCGGCCCTGTACGATCCCGAAATCCCGCGCCTGCGCACTGCGGTAGTACATCCGCGCACGCGCGTTGAGAGCCGGCGGCCGCCCGGGTCCCGGCTCCTTCGTGCGCGGATGTACTACCGCAGTGCGCAGGGATTTCGGGATCGTACAGGGCCGGGAGCCGAAAGAGCTGGCTGCCCGGCCCTGTCAATCAGCGCTACGGAGGCGTGGTAAGAGGCGTTATTACGGCCTCTCCTAGGTGCAGGTTCACGCCTACTGCACCTAGGGGAGGTCATTTGCATATTATAAAAACCTATTTTTTGGCTAAACTGCTGGACGGAGAAATATGAGACTAACATTACTGTCATCAAGTGTCATTTGCTCATTGCAAATGACACTTGGTTTAATAGGGTGATTTCTGGTGACAGAAACCCTTTAAAGTGTTTCTTACTGCATTTTTCACTATTAAACAGGATGACATTATCCCTGTACAAATGTCACCTGATTCTAACTATGCTAGTGTATTTATGTTTTCCTGAGTGCCCCCGTTTTTGTGTAATTTAAACTTTTATTATATGCCATGTGACAACTTGGGGTCACTTAGCTCTCCAAGATCGCCGTCTTCTCACCTTAGACGGTTGGAACATCTCAAGAAGCCACTCCAATACTGCAGATTTGGGTGCAAACTGGTCACAACCAGCTTTATTGTCACTTTTACAGCAATCCAAACAACTCAAACACAAATCCTAGGCTGTCTGGCCACTGACTACACACTATTTGTCCCTCCCTATGGGGATCTGGGTCTACCACCCAGCTCCCCAAAACACACCACGGTGCTTACCCCACACAGGGTTAGAGGGTCCCGGCTCCCACAGGCCTTCTCGCAGCCTGCTCCTTTCCAAGACTGGGAGCCCTGACTAAAGAGCCCAGCCCACCTTTACCTGAGCTCCTCAGCTGGCTGCTAATTACCTCTCATTAACAGCCAGGCTGATACACACACTGATGAAAAACACAATTTTCCCAGCCTTTCTTCTTCTCATCCAGCTTCCACTGGGTGAGATACACCATTTTATGGCCCTCTGGAAGTTCCACTGCCACAGCTAATTAGACTCTAGGAGTAGGAGGGGTGTTGCCATAGAGTGGAGACTGTGACGTATTCGACGCAGGCGCAGTGAGGAAGCCGGGAGTCGCCAAGCACCCTTCACTCACTGCGCCGAATACTGAACAGGACGGCGAAGGCGGGAGATTTCGATGGCAGACAGGGCCGGCCTGAGGAGACCAACCCTAGCCTGGCCCTGTCAATCAGGAGGATAAGGGCGTTGATTGAGGTGGGCAAACGGAGCCTCTAGGAGCAGGGGTAACCCTGCTCCTAGAGGCTCCGTTTGCCCACCTTTATATTTGCCTAGTTAGAAACATATATTTGCCTAGTTAGAAACATACAAAGGACCTCCATTATATTTGCCTAGTTAGAAACATACAAAGGACAAAAAAATTACTTGGACAACCCCTTTAAGGAACACAGATGGGGTTATGAACAGTCAATTAATAGTGACATTTTTACCTATAACACTACAGACTGGAAAACTGAAATCTTTAGTTCTCAAACAAATTCTTGGCAATAACCAAAGGCCTTTCCCAACTGGTTCAGGACCCAACTAGAGTGACAGCCATACTAGACTTAGTAGGTTGGGGGGACACCTGGGAAATTGTGACTGTAAAATAGTAGCTTTCTATTCAAAAGAGAGTTTCTTCAGGGAGGCACAAAATACCATACTTCAAAAAAAAAAAAAAAGCTAAATTTGACCAGCTATAAGGAAAGAAATAGAACATGTAGAACATAAAGAAAAATAAAACCAGCCAAATTGGAGACAGAGATATTCATTGCCAAAGACAATAAAACTAACCCTAAAGTATTCTTCAATTATATAAAATAGTAAAAAGTATAAATCTGAAGGTGTCGGCCCTTTACAGAATGATGTGGGGGAGTTGTAGAGAACAATGAGTAGAAAAAAAATGATTAAATATGCGTTTCTCCACTGAATTTAATGAGGTAAATAAACTGTCAAATGAAATGCAGAATGTAAAATTCCTATTAAAAATAGGCTGTCTGACCCAGGAAGAAGTGCAGCAGCTTTTTAAAAATATTAAAATAGACAAATCACCGGGACCAGATGGCATACACCTCGATACCCTAAGATAACTAAGTAACATCATACGTAGACACTTATTTCTGATATTTTACCCTTTCACAACTGCCATACGGCTATATACATTCTATCTGCACATGCCCCATGCAGATAGCATGTATATAGACATTCTGGCAGCTCTTTAATCCTAGCGCTGTAAAGTGTTTGGATTAAGGCTTCTGCCCCTGCACCGCCGCTGTCACGGACAGTGTACACTCAGTGTACCGTGACCTGTGCCTGCAGTGCCCCCTGAGAGGTGTCTTCAGTTCAGATCCAGTGGGGCCGATGGCTGTACTATACTTTGAAATGCTTTTGTATAGCAGAGTATAATACTTCCAGTTTTACACTGATACATGGCAACACTGGATGCCTTCACAAGGAGTCCGGTTACCATGGCAAACCTGGACACCTTTGCAAGGCATCCAATTGCCACAGCAACCATCAGGCTACTGCCATCCCAGGGGCCCGATGAGGGGGACAGGGAGCCCACTCCATTAACGCCATGGATGGATACTGTCCAAGGCATCTAAGGGGTTAAACAGGCAAGATTGGAGCCAGTACCGATCTCGCCATTTACAGCAGTGTGTGAGCAAATTCCATGTTAGAAAATGCAGATGCCACTCCTTTTCTTTTGAACTCTGCCATCTACTCATAAAGAAGTTTACAACCACATATGGGTTGTTGCCATATTCCGGAGAAAATGGGTAACAAATTATAGGGTGCATTTTCTCCTGTTACACCTTGTGAAAGTGAAAAATTTGGGCCTAAAGCGACTTTTTTTTTTTTTTTTCATTTTCACAGCCTAGCGTTTCTAAATTCTATGAAATGCCTGTGAGTTCAAGGTGGTCAGTACACTCCTCAATAAATTCTTTGAGTGGTGTGGTTTCCAAAATACCACTGTTCGGAGGTTTCTACTGTACAGGTGCCTCAGTGTGCTTTCAAACATGACAACACCCCAAAATCATTCCAGCAAAATCTAATCTCCAAAAAGCATTTCCTTCTGAGATCTGCCGTGTGCCCATACAGCAGTTTATGATCACATATGGGGTGATTTTGTAAATTGCAGACTGTGTAAGGATGGTGTACTACTACAGACATAGATTGGAGGTTTGAGTAGAAAAGTGGTAGATGAGGTTAAACACAGACAAACTTAAAGGGGTTGGCCACTTTATCTCAACATTTCTTTACATTGTTGAGGGCAGTGTAATAGAAAGATTAAGTCTGTTTCAGGAGATAGTAGCTCTCCAATTGGTAAGATGAATGATAGGTGCACTACTTATCAGCACACCCAAATGCTGTATATAGAATATGTATAACTGATTATAAGGTAAGTAGGCACACTTAAATGGGATTAGGTAAGGTATAATACGGTAAAATTGAATATTAATATATAGAATTCTTTATTAAATAGTAGTAATATAGTATAGGATAATAGGATTAATCCAGCGCTGGAAATAACAAAATAAAAAATCAAATAAAAACAATCAAATATATAAGAAAGAGTCCAAAAGGAATCCAAAAAGATCCAAAAAAAGTATAAAGGTAAAAATGCTTGTCTTATATAGTCCTGGATACAGGTATTAATTCACGTGTCTTATAGTTCTGAATACCGGTATTCAAAGGGTTAACAATACTGTTGTGCTGTTGGTATAAATCTATTATTCACTTGTACATATAGTCCATTGGTGATTTAGTCGTATTGGTAGCCCAGCAATTGATGCATCAATGGTATTGACAATACAGCTGTTAATATATTGGTGGTTCAGTGGTTTAAATAAACAAACGGTTTAAATAAACTAATAAATCATTTTAGGCAATACTTTACCACCCGGTATGCTGTAGTTCCGTGTTTGGATGTTCACTGCAGAGCCACAGTCTCCGCCCCCGCTGGTGCCTGTGTTCTTTTTCCTATTTGGCTGTTCCGTGCTGCCGGTGGGTCTGTAGCGTGCTCAGTTGGCGCGCGATCCACAAAGTGCGCCTTTTTTTTGATGGCGTGAGCTGACCTGGCTAACCACTGAGGAAGGGGTGTTAACCCTGAAACGCGTTTGGGATAGCAGTGTATTAATTTGGAGAAAAGAGGATATTGGAACATTATTATTAACCGTATTTACCATTATCTACATACGGCAATGCATCCATTATTATTGCAGCATCAAGCAGCTTGAGGAACAGATACTAAGTAACCATCTACCAGCATACCACGTGGGACGCCACGTGACATGCCATAAAAAAAAGCGCACTTTGTGGATCGCGCGTCAACTGAGCATGCTACAGACCCGCCGGCAGCACGGAACAGCCGAATAGGAAAAAGAACACAGGCACCAGCGGGCGGAGACTGCGGCTCTGCAGTGAACATCCAAACACGGAACTACAGCATACCGGGTGGTAAAGTATTGCCTAAAATGATTTATTAGTTTATTTAAACAGTTTGTTTATTTAAACCACTGAACCACCAATATATTAACAGCTGTATTGTCAATACCATTGATGCATCAATTGCTGGGCTACCAATACGACTAAATCACCAATGGACTATATGTACAAGTGAATAATAGATTTATACCAACAGCACAACAGTATTGTTAACCCTTTGAATACCGGTATTCAGAACTATAAGACACGTGAATTAATACCTGTATCCAGGACTATATAAGACAAGCATTTTTACCTTTATACTTTTTTTTGGATCTTTTTGGATTCCTTTTGGACTCTTTCTTATATATTTGATTGTTTTTATTTGATTTTTTATTTGTTATTTCCAGCGCTGGATTAATCCTATTACTATATTATACTACTATTTAATAAAGAATTCTATATATTAATATTCAATTTTACCGTATTATACCTTACCTAATCCCATTTAAGTGTGCCTAATAGAAAGATTACCCGATGGCTTAGATAGCAGCCCGATGCCTTCCTTAGGCATCGTGGCTGCTATCCCTGCGAGCCTGTGCGATCCAGCCTCCTTGATCGCACAGGAAGCAGGCTGTAAGTGTATTACACTGAGTAATACACGTACAGCCAATGCATTACAATACAAAAGTATTGTAATGCATTGTAAAGGGGATCAGACCCTCAAAAGTTATATAAAGTGGGGAAAAAAGTTAAAAAATAAAGTTTAAAAAAAAAAAAAATAATAAAAGTTTCAAAGTTACAAAAAACGCCATTTTCCCCAAAAAAATAAAAAAAATTTGTAAAAAAAAAAAAAAAAAAAAAAAAAAAAAAAGGTAAAAAAAATAAAGGTATACATATTAAGTATCGCCGCGTCCGTATCGACCGGCTCTATAAAAATATTATGTCATCCACCCTGCCAGGTGAACGCAGTAAAAAAAAAAACAAACAAAAAAACTGTGCCAAAACATTTTTTGGTCACCTTCCCTTACAAAAAGTGTAATAGCAGGCGATCAAAAAGGCGTATTTAACCCAAAATGGTACCAATCAAAACGTCATCTTGTCCTGCAAAAATGATACCCTACCTGAGACAATCGCCCGAAAAATAAGAAAAATATGGCTCTCAGAAAATGGCAACACAAAAAAAATATTTTATTCTGTTCAAAAATGCATCTAATGTGTAAAACTTTCTAAAAATAAAAAATGTTAGACATATTGGGTATCGACACGTCCGTAACAACCTGCGCTATAAAAATATCACTGAGTTGGCCCCCCAGGTGAATGTTGTAAAAATTTTTAAAAAACCACGCCAAAACAGCTATTTTTTTCATCTTGACTCACAAAAAGTGTAATACCAAGCGATCAAAAAGTCTTATGTACCCCAAAATGGTACCAATCAAACCGTCATCTCGTCCCGCAAAAAATGAGCCCCCACATAAGACAATAACTCCAAAAAATAAAAATCAATGGCTCCCGCAAACCGATCCATCAAAATGTGTGTTGTAAAATCCATATGGCGCTCCTTCTGTTTTGAGTCCTGCCATGTGCCCCCACACCAGTTTACCACAACATATGGGGTGTTGCCGTATTCAGGAGAAAATGGGGAACAAATTATGGGGTGCTTTTCTCCTGTTACCCCTTGTGAAAAATGAAAAATTTGGGGCTAAAGCAACATTTTATTGGAAGAAATGAAACTTTTCATTTTCACAGCCAAGTGTTTCCTAATTCCGTAAAATGCTTAGGGGGGGTCAGAGTGGGCAGTACCCCCCTTAATATATTCGTTGAAGGGTGTAGTTTCCAAAATGGGGTCCATCTTTGAGCGTTTCCACTATAGGGGTACGTCAGGGTCTCTCAATTACAAAATGGTGCCTAAAAACTATTCTAGCAAAATTTGCCTCCAAAATCAGTATGGCGCTCCTTTCCTTCTGACCACTGCCACAAAGCCATAGAGACGTTTACCACCACATATGGGGTATTTCTGTAAACTGCAGAATCAGAGTAATGTATATTGAGGTTTAGTTTGCTGTTAACCCTTGTTGTGTTGCAAGAAAAAAAATTATTAACATGAATAATCTACCAAAAAAGTGAAATTTTGAAATTTCACCTCCATTTTCCTTTAATTCTTGTGGAACACCTCAAGGGTTAACAAAGTTTGTAACTGCAGTTTTTTTATAATTTGAGGGGTGTAGTTTCTAAAATGGGGTCATTTATGGGGGGGGTTTCATTATGTAAGCCCCTCAAAAATCACTTTATATCTGAATTGGTGCTTACAAAAAATGGTTTTGGAAAATTTGGTGAAAATTTGAAAAATGGCTTCTAAACCTAAGCTAAATCTAAGCCCTCTAACGTCCCAAAAAAGTAAAATGACTTTTATAAAATGATGCCAACATAAAGTAGACATATGGGGAATGTAAAATAATAACTATTTTTGGAGGTATTACTATGTATTTTGAAAGTAGAGAAATAGAAATTTTGAAATTTGCACATTTTTCCAAATTTTTGCTAAATTTGGTATTTTTTTTATAAATAAAAATGAAATATTTTGCCACAAATTTACTACTATCGTGAAGCACAATATGTGACGAGAAAACAATCTTAGAATGGCCTGGATAAGTAAAAGCGTTCCAAAGTTATTACTACATAAAGTGACACATGTCAGATTTGCAAAAAGCGGCCTGGGTGAAAAGTGGCCCGGTACTGAAATGGTTAAGGATAGATATATATATATATATATATATATATCTTAATAATATAAAAATGAGTTTCTGTCTGTCTGTCTGTTCTCTATGCGCGACCAAACTACTGGACCGATTTTCACCAAATTCGGCACACAGGTACATCAGGTGTCCGGGAAGGTTTTAGACCAGGTCTCATCTCTCTAGGACATACCGTTCCTGAGATATTCCCAAAATATGATCTCCATTAGCCAACATTACAACTGGGAACTTTGGTTTTAAACTCCAACTGCCATTCTCTGCAAAGCCACACACAGGGAGGGCAGGTTTCCATAACAACCAGGTAATTATCAGCAGCTGAGGATCTCATCCATTTCTATTTACTGACACTGTTAAAGGTATTCCGGTTACCATAAATATAACTTATGTGTTTTTCTATTACTACAGTTCAGTAGTAATAAAAGATGTTTTCCTCCACTGCTGCCTATTGCGTGGGCTCATAAATAAGCATGGTATTGACCTTTAATTCAGGCCACCCTAAAAGAAGTACTTAAAACCCCGCCCCAGGTCTCACTAAGCCACACCCCCAAATATGTCAGGCCACACCCCCAACTCTGTCAGGCCACACCCCCTTTCACTCCACAGCCAACAGGAATTGAAAAAATAAAGGTAAAAATCAACTTCTGTCAGCTGCAGGGATGGGTGGGAGGTTGACTTTCTTTCTGCAACAACACACACAAACATTACATAAAATAGATAAATACACCCATGCAAAGCGTCTTGCTAATCCACGCCCCCGACTCTGTCAGGTCACGCCCCCTCCCACTCCGCAGCCAATGAGAATTGAAAAAATTAAGGTAAAAATAAACTTCTGTTTGCTGCAGGGGTGGGAGGGTGAATTTCTCTCTGCAACGACACACAAAAATTTTAGATGAAATAGACTAATTATAGACTACAACTGTTCGAAGCCTTTTGCTAAGCCACGCCCCGTCTGTCAGGCCACGCCCCCTCTCACTTCACAGCCATTCTGCAACGACACACAGAAACATTAAATGAAAGATTAAATGCACCTATGCGAAGCGCTTTGCTAAGCCACGCCCCGACTCTGTAAGGCCACGCCCCCTCCCACTCCGCAGCCAACAGGGATTGAAAAAATAAAGGTAAAAATCAACTTCTGTCAGCTGCAGGGATGGGTGGGAGGTTGACTTTCTTTCTGCAACGACACACAGAAACATTAAATGAAATAGATTAAATACACCCATGTGAAGCGTCTTGCTAATCCACGCCCCCGACTGTCAGGTTACGCCCCCTCCCACTCCGCAGCCAACGGGGATTGAAAAAATAAAGGTAAAAAACTTCTGTTTGCTGCAGGGGTGGGAGGGTGAATTTCTCTCTGCAACGACACACAAAAATTTTTAGATAAAATAGACTAATTATAGACTACAATTGTTCGAATCGTCTTGCTAAGTCACGCCCCCAACTCTGTCAGACCACGCCCCCTCCCACTCTGCAGCCATTCTGCAACGACACACAGAAACATTAAATGAAATAGATTAAATCACCTATGTGAAGCGCTTTGCTAAGCCACACCCCCAACTCTGTCAGGTCATGCCCCCTCCCACTCCGCAGCCAACAGGGATTGAAAGAATGAAGGGAAAAATAAACTTCTGTCAGCTGCAGGGGTGGGAGGGTGAATTTCTCTCTGCAATGACACACAAAATTTTAGATGAAATAGACTAATTTCAGACTATAACCGTTCGAAGCATCTTGATAATCCACACCCCCAACTCTGCCAGGCCACGCCCCCTCCCACTCCGCAGGCAACGGGGATTGAAAAAAGTCAGCTGCAGGGGTGGGAGGGTGAATTTCTCTCTGCAACGACACACAAAAATCGTAGATGAAATTGACTAATTTTAGACTACGACCATTCAGTACTAATAAAAGATGTTTTTTCCACTGCTACCCATTGCGGGTCCCCATAAATTACCATGTCATCGACCTGTAATTCATGCCACTCTGACCCCCGCCCCAGATCTCGGGAAACCACGCTCCGACTGTCAGGCCACGCCCCCTCCCATTCCGCAGCCAACGGGGATTGAAAAAATGAAGGTAAAAATCAACTTCTGTCAGCTGCAGGGGTGGGAGGGAAGTTGGATTTCTTTCTGCAACAACATACAGA